>CM064499.1:2356224-2474026 GCA_032716605.1 Paralithodes platypus | reverse complement strand
CGCGTCCGATACTGGTGCAATCTCCCGCGCGTCCACCGTGCTAACTCCGCTTGCGAATCATCTAAGGCCTCTGCCAACCGATAAGAAAAAAAGAAAAAACCCAACAGGAGAAAGTTAAACGTGTTTGCTAAGTGATAGTGCCATTACACCGTGAACGTTTTCAACCCGCTGATTTGAGCAGTGGTGAAAGCTCTGCTTGACAAAAACCTCTATCTTCCGAGAAGCAGTGTAAGCGAAGTTGACGATTTTTGTGGGCATTTGGTGCTGATGACAATGTTGATTTATTTGATGGGTGAGATTAGTGATGATCCTCGATGTGGAAGTGGTGTCGGACGGTGGCTATTGAAGTACCAAGTGTGCTAGAGAGCCCACCCGTTCGCCTAGTTTCGTAGGTCAGGGTAGGCCTATCCCTAGCCCTACCCACAGGACCTTCCCCTTTGCCTGCCCCGTACCGCCCTTGAAAGATGGTAAATACTTCATAATAAACAAGTCCTTTAGTTGAAACGTGCACGCCACGAAAGCACGCAGGGAAGCAGAAAAAAGTGAGGGAAGGCGTAGATACTCTTAGTGACGGCTGAACCCCGCCTAGCAACCACCCGCATTCTTTGGTCCCTACGCCTTGACACCGGAACGCCGAGAGGTCCACCCACAGCCCTCGTCTTCATCTGTCCCTCAGTGATGAAGCCAAAGGGCCTCGACAAGTGGCGTCATTGGCCGCACCACAGTGTGCCACACCCGACAGGCCCCGCATCTGTAGGTCATGATTTCCTTCTGAACAGTCCCAAGGCTAGCCGCCAAAAGAGCCCAACTCCCGAGGCCGAGGCTCCCATTGCTCAACCTCCCGCAGCCTACGCCTCACGCCGCCGACGACCCGGCTCTGCTTCTTTCTCACCAGAGTTGTCTCCTGACGATGATGCTGACGACCCCAACATTGCCGGCCAGATGACCTGACGGAGCCTGACGTGCAGAGGAAAATTATAGGAAGAGGAAGTCCCGAGCAAGAAGAGTAAAACGGCGAGGTCCGTGGACGTGGTTCCCCAGCCTTGCCCGACGTCCGCTGCCCCTGGCCTGGGCCTGGGCGTGGGCCGTGGGGCGTGACAGGGCGTCCGCGTGGCCAAGGTCTTAGTGCCAGGTAGCGTCCAGGTCGTGTGCCTGCTGCAGAGCTGCAACGTCCTCGTCACTCGAGCAGCTGACATGTTTTTGATGCGGACAGATTGTGCCCCCGGAATTTGAGCCAGATTGTCCGGCCTTTGACGAGGTACAACAGGGTTCCGGGGTGTCACCAGCATATCCCTGTGGCCCCCCCAAAGTCTGCCACCCCCAGTGAACTTTTCTGTGTCCTTCTAACGACAATGAAGTTCATGGAATACCTTTGTCAAAGAGACAAATAACCACCAGGCTCTTTGTTCAAACTTTCTTGGGAGGAAGACCAGTGCCAAGATGAGTGGCATGGAGAGTTCTCACTGTGGCAGAATTATTATGTGTTCTTGGCACTTCACAATGCTGATGACACACATAAAGAAGCACTTTCTGGCCGACTACTGGATAACTGGCGACCCTCCCAACAACGACTCCAGAGCATTTTGGCAAATACATGTCAAGGGATAGGTACTTCGACATCCTCTCATATTTCCACCTGACAAATAACATGCATGTCCACGAGCCCGACAACAACTCTGGAAGATCATGCAACTGTAATAACTATGATAACGTCATCGGTTTTTCCCACCTACCTGATTCCTGTTTCAGAAGCTGTTCAATCGTACGAGTCCCTCTGGTCACTGTTTCCGTGGTATGCTGCACGTTTCCGACAGTATTCCCGTTCCAAGAGACACCGGCTTCGGCATCAATCTCTCTCCGTCCTCTGGCGACTGCAAGACGTGATATGTGCTCGACTTTATAGTTATTCTACAGGTACAGCGGCAAGGGTGGTGAAGTGCAATTGACCCCCTCATTGGTTTTTTGGGGCGGCGCTGTGGTAAAGAGGATGATGGAGAGGTACTTCCCATGACAAGACCACATCCTCTATACCGACAATTATATACACGTCGCCTATCCCCTCGCACAAGTACCCATCCATTGACCCGCAACTGTCGGCACAGTGAAGGGGAAGATGAAGGGCATGCCCAGCCTAACCCAACCAAGACACGAAGAATGACATCGTCCATAAGAAGAGTGCCCCCATCCTCTCCATCCAACTTGGCATGACCAGCGCAAGGATCAACCACAGGCAAGGGTCACCGAAGGAACGAAGAACCCATCACGAAACCAGCTGCTGTCGACTGGAACTATAATGTCAACATTCGCCTCGGTCAGACAAGTCCGACATGCAGATGGGCTTCATAGACTGCCTGCGAACATCTTGCAGGTTTTGGTACAAGAATTTGTCCGTGCATACCGTAGATAGGTCTGTCCTCAAAACCTCGTACAACATCTACCGTTTGAGGACTCCAGTCATTAAGTACAAGGAGCCTGCGGAACTTCCAAAAGCCGCTGATACGTGAGCTCCTGGGTAAAAACATGCGGGTACACCAGGGAGGCCACTACAAGGACCAGGCATGCTGGACAGAACAGGGTGTTGCCGAGTTCTTCAGAAAGCACCAGCTCCCCGCCCCTTCTTTCCATGGACCTAACAGCTGAATAAGAATGCAGAATAGGTGCTATGTGTGCAGCCGCACAACTCGACGACCCCACAACCCACAAAAAGCACTTGGCAATGCCTCGAGTGTCAGGTGGGACTGTGTGCTGGCACCTGCTTCAATGATTTCCACACTATGACAAACTATTGAAGTGTAAGTGACAGTGATAGTGACACCAATAATAATAATAATAATATAACTAAGTATAAGTGAAAGAGACACACATCAGTAATAATAAGTGCCTTCAGAACAATATGAACAAGTGAAAGTGACACTAAAATATATATTCCTAACAATAAATAATGAAAATGACACTATCAATTACCATAGTCCAGTGAAATTGACACTATACTAATAATAAAACTAAGTAATAAGTGAAAGAGACACACATAATTAATAAGTGCCTTCAGAACAATATGAACAAGTGAAAGTGACACTACAATATATATTTCTAACAATAAATAAGTGAAAATGACACTATCAATTACCATAGTCCAGTATAAATAACCATAACTACTATAATAATTACTATAAAACTAAGTCTAAGTGGCAGTGACACACATAAGTAATAATAAGTGCCTTCAGAACAATATGAACAATTGAAAGTGACACTAAAATATATATTCCTAACAATAAATAAGTGAAAATGACACTATCAATTACCATAGTCCAGTATAAATAATCATAACTACTATAATAATAACATAAAACTAAGTACTGTATAAGTGACAGAGACACAAATTACTTCAGAAAAATAACTTTATTGAGTGAAAATAACATAATAACAATAATATATGGCATAATAAACAATAAAACACAAAAAAATCCTTTCCCGCCATAATTCAAGGTAGAGCGACGAGTCAAAACGTTCGTCGTAGCCTGGGCCGTGGTTGAGTGTTCGGACGCGGCGAGGTAAATAGGTGGCAAAAGTTACCTCCACGTCCATCACATCACTCCGGAACCAGTTGAGCTAGAAAGCTCTACTCAACGCCATTCTACACGGCAAGGTAATGCGCCCATTTTGACATATGTTTGATTAATGTAGGTAGTATATTAAGCGAGATTAGCCTTAGTTAACGTATGTTGTGTTTTCAGCCAAATCGCCCGATACAGCCTCCGTCCTTAAGTAAGGCAGCCCGGGCGGGAAGGGTTAACTGCTAGAAATTTCCCACGCATCTATAAACGTAGTGCGGTTTCCAATCTGTAGACTGGTGTTGAGTAGAGCTCTCTAAGTCAACTGGTTCAGTTGTGATGACGATTTCTGTGGAGCGAATTTTTCCGCGATGTTGACAATATCGGAGCTTTTCAGACACTAATTTCGTCTGACGTCACAACAATAACATTGATCCGACGTCTCCTTATTGTTTTCGGAGGTGCGGTGACGCAACAATCGATCGGCTTTGTTTACATGCGTCGGGACGCACGGCATTCAGGCCAAGCTGAATAGGCTTTCAAGCTTACTGTCCAGGTAAGGGCACCCGGGTTCCTGCCCATCTGCCGCGGTGTCCTTTTAACATGCTGCCCGGGCAGGAAGGGTTAATATCCAGTATTCGAGAATGGATAATAAGTCGTAGGCGTGTGCATAAACCTTTAACCGTCCTGGTTGGTGTAATGGTTTAAGGTGGGAAAAAATCTGTGTGTGATAACCCAGGTTCGAATCCCGGTGGATCACATATATACTTTAATTGATTTCATTGGGGGTGTTTGGTTAGCAAGGTATGTGGAGAGTAAGAGGGTGGTGAAGAGAGTAGTGAAGGAAAGTAAGAGAAGAGTAGATGAGGAATTTGGAAGGAATCTGAGTGTAAAATGGAGGGAGAGTAAGAAACTGTTCTGGAAAGAAGTCAAGAAAGTTAGGGAAGGTAGCAAGGGAAACAGTAAGGGTGTGAAAGATAAGAATGGGAGAATGCTAGCCGAGAAGCAAGAGAGTCGAAAGATGGAGGGAGTACTTCAATGAGTTGCTAAATGTAAGGAATGAAGAGCCAGCAAACATAGCTGGATATGGTATGGGAGGGAGAAGAAGAGAAGTAGTGGAGGAGGGAGGTGGGGATCAGGAGGTCAGAAGTGTGGGAAGCCATGAAAAGAGTGAAGTTGGGGAAAGCACCAGGAACAGATGGAGTGTGTGGGGAAATGTTGAGGTATGGTGGTGAGATAGTGATCGAATGGGTATGGAAAATGTGCAAACTAGCATGGGAGAAGGGGAGTGCACCCGATGACTGGAAGACTGGCATAATAGTCCCCCTATATAAGGGCAAAGGGGAAAGAGGAGTGTGTGGTAAACACCAAGGAATATGTCTTCTAAGCGTAGTAGGGATGGTATACAGTAGGGTAATGATTGAAAGATTGAGTGAGAACGGAGAAATGGATAGGCGACGAGCAGGGAGGTTTTAGGAAGGGAAGAGGATGTGTAGATCAGATTTTTTACCCTGAATTGTGTTGTGGAGAAATATCTGGAGAAGAAACAAAAGGTGTATGTTGCCTTTATGGACTTGGAGAAGGCCTATGACAGAGTTGTTGTTGTTGTTGTTGTTGTTCCCTAAGCTGCCTGGCCGAACAGCCCCGTGTCCCTGAGGAAGGCCATGGCCACGATCGGGCTTTCCCACAGAGCTCTCATTGAGTGTAGATTATGTTGTTGGCGTAAGTGGTTGTGTGAAATCCAGTCTTCTATGATGTGTTTAATGGTATGGGGTGCTGTGTTACATCCCGGGCAGGCGTCGACAACGGAGTCTGCCAGCCACTTCTGATAGCTCAGGAGAGCTGGATGGTGTCCGCATCTCAGCCTGGCCAGGTGGACTCTGTCCTCGCGAGGGAGGGAGGATTCGGAAGGATGGATTTCGGGAGGTCGTGCATGCAGCTGCGTGTTGTCTGTGAGTGAGTGGATGGATTGGCGAGAGATATGAGTATGGATGTGCTTCTGGAAGTTGGTTCGGGGTGGGCAGGGAGGGAGAGAGAGGACAATAATTGTGTGGATACCGTGTGCTGGGTGTTGTTTTGATATTTCTTGGTGTCTGTGGGTGTGTTGCCATGTAGTTTAGTGGGTGGTCTTGGTTCGTGGAGGCTGCTGCCAGGAATTGAGTGCCTCTCATGTCCAGATGGTCTTTGACTTTGAGGATTTTGGTTTCTTGATGTAGGTGATCTGTGGGTGCAGTAGCTGTGCAGCCTGTAATGATCTTCAGGGCTTTGTTTTGAATAGTCTGTAAGGTCTTATGATGTGTTTTCAGCTAGGTTAGAAGCCCAGGCTGGGCTTGCGTATTCCATCACTGATCTTATGGTGGGGTCACACATTCACGTATATTGCTCCCGTCAGCTCCCGTCTGTTGTAAACGAAGGTATATTGGTAGTTGGCAACCGATTACGTAAAACGTAATGGCATAATACGCAAAACGTAAATTAAATTACGGCCAGTCGGGGGGGTACTCTCGCATGGCGCGAGTAGAAACGAGTAGCCCACGTGGGTCGGGAATGTTGTGGGTGCGGCCAAGGCCGCGCGGTTGCTGATTCGAGTCGAATCAGGAACGTGGCTCGCCCTCACGTATGTCAAAAGACGGGGAAACTTACGACCGACCTGGCCACCATGGCCGTCTGACCGGAGCAGCCTTGTCAGACGTAGCAGCTACCCCGTCAGACGAGAGCTGCTCTCGTCAAATCGTAGAAAGTTCCAGTCGAACGTGGAAGTATACGTTAGTTAGGCCGCATCTGGCAGAACCGCCGCACTGCGGGTTGGCGGGAAGACGCGGCACCGTTGTACGAGGGGACAACGGGACCAGCGAGGGACCCGCCAGTCACACCTCTCACCACACCGGAGCAGCAACCAACAAGCCAACCCTGCCACCCTCTTCACCCTGCCGAAAACAAATCGTAGCAGCGAAACGACTGCACCTATGGCTTTCATATTTTTACCACATGTACCTTACCCTTTAGGCTACCCACCACAAAAATCCCAAATCACTCCTCCCACCCACTCGCTGACTGTCGGTCCCGTCAGAAGGAAAAAAAAAGGAAAATCTGTGGCGGCGAAACGACTGCACCAATCGGTTCCATATTTGTGTAACAAGTCTCTTACCCTTCTGCCTTCCCCCCACCACACCCCCAACCGCTTCCCACCACCCACTTCTAGCGTATCCGTACGAAGAAAAGGAAAAAAAAGGAAAATCCGTGGTGGCGAAACTACCTCACCAATCGGCTTCATATGTGTAACACAAGTCAATTACCCTTCTACCTTCCCCCAACCAACCCCAAAACCACCCTCCCACCCATACATTCTGATACCATAAAAGTCTCTGTAGTCTATAGTGTCTTTTCAGCTACTTTCGGGACCATCGGGGACCTGATTTCTGGCGAGGGGAGTGTTTTTTTTACCATTTCTCTCCCAACTTAATAGATTTAGCCAAAAAAAAAAAAAAAAATCTGGCACTGGCAGAAGCACACCGTCAAAATTGGCTGGCACTCAGCGGGTAACTCCTCCAGGATGAATTCCTCGATGTTGTTCATGGTGCCGATGAAGGACTGGGAATGGGAATGGTGTGGCCATTCCTGCCCTTTTGTAGTTCCCAGATTCCAACCCAGACCTACGTGGTTGACAAAGACTGTCTTTGTCTGTGTTTGGTCAGACGGGGTGTGCCTACGATTGGCCAGAACCGGTCCAGGTACGACCTAACAAATCCCAAGACGTGCGGCCTCAGCTACGCCGGTCTTGAGGGGGCGTGGCATGGGCGTGGCCTGTGTTCCCGCAAATCGTGCAGCCCATGAGGTCGAACGGGGCTATGCTTACGCACGTCGCAAACACGTACGTAGTTCAATACGACTCCATTACGTCTGACGTAACACTGGCCCCGTTACGCTACGTCTGTCGGGAAGTGCAATAGACGTGGAAGAACGGGCGTTCAACGGCAGAAACTACTTGCGTCTTTACATAAATTGGCGATACGCCGGACTGGAGCAATATACGTGAATGTGTGAACCCACCATTATGTATTGTTTATATACTGTGGTGGTAGTTTCTTTGTTGTGTCCAAATTTTGTGTGAGCAAGTGACCTGAGGGCGTTAAGTCTGGGTGTCAGTTTCTTTTTAATGTTTGTGGTGTGCTGTTTGAATGTCATATGAGTATCATATGTTACTCCTAGGATTTTGGGTGTGTGTGTATGTGTTAGGGGTGTGTTGTTTATGGTGAGTTGAGGGATGTATTTGTGTTCACCTGTCCAGCTTGTGAGCAGGGTTGCGGTGGATTTGGCTGGGTCTAGATTAAGTCTGTTTGTAGTGCACCAGCCATGTAGTGTGTTGAGATAGGGTTGAAGGAGATCTGTTGCTCTTCTTGGGTCATGGTGTGTGCATGTGAGTGTTATGTCATCTGCATAGGAGGCTAAGTTTATTTGGGGCGTATTGGGTGTAGTTATATCGTGCATGTACAGATTGAAGAGTGCGGGCGATAGGACGGATCCTTGTGGGACTCCGTTTGGAAAGTTTCTGATATGACAGAGTGGATAGAGAAGGTTTGTGGAAAGTACTTAGAATATACGGAGTAGATGGCAAGTTGCTGAAAGCAGTGAAGAGCATGTATGAGGGTGCAAAGGCGGCAGTACGTGTGGAGAGTGAGGAGAGCGAGTTCTTTGACCTGAATGTTGGTTTGAAACAGGGGTGTGTGATGTCCCTGTGGTTGTTTACTGTATATATGGATGGAGTCATGAAAGAAATACTATCAAGAGCAGTGGATGTTGGTGTATCGCTGAAAAGGGAGGGAATTGAGTGGAAGCTACCTATACTGCTGTTTGCAGATGATACAGTTCTGATGAGTGATAATGCATGGGAGTTGCAGGGTCTGGTAAATGAGTTTGGAACAGTGTGTGAAAAACGGAATTTGAAGGTAGGGTACGAGTACCAATGCAGACGCATTGCCCAAAGGAGACGCACTTGAAACAAAAAAACTTGCACAGGCATAGGATGAGTAGATAGATGCATGAATGGTGGGCCAAAATATTCTTTAACTATCACCTAATATGCTCACATAGTACCAGCTTATTATTTTCATATGTTATTGTGTGAGATGAGATGAACTAAAAAAATGTCATGTTTTCGCAAATTCCTTACGAAAACCTAAGGATTTTATTTGTTTTAAAAGCTAAATTTCTTACAGTTCCCTAATTTGAATCTCGTTTCTATTACTGCAGGTTGATAGTGCATGAGTTGAAGTATAACACTGCATGATCAAGGCTTTTACTTGCACGGCTGAAGGGGGGTGAGGGTGTGTCCCCATAGGTCCAGCAAAAATAGTAAAATCCAATGGAGACGCATTTTTTCAAATTGACGCCAGAAGGTCGTACACCACACTGGTAACATGGCATACTCTCCTCTATGTCTGGTATAAATAAGGTTGAGTTTCCTTCACCATTGACGAAGCTGCCTTAACTAGAACCCTGGGCCCTATAGAGACGCATTTATAGAGACGCACACGTCTGCTTAGGGTAGCCGGGTTGCGTCTCCTTAGGTCCTTGTAAATGTGTGTTTATTTGTTAACATTATTAAACATAATAACCTTTTCTTTTATCCTGGGTGAAGGAAACTCGACCCTAATTACACCATACATAGTGAGGAGAATGGCTTTCTACCAGTGAGGTATGGCAACAGTTTGAAAAATGCGTCTCTATTGGACCTCCAGAATTTTTTGCTGGCCCTAAGGAGACGCACCCCTTTTTACCCCCTCAGCAATTCAAAATCACATTAAGCATGTTCTTGCTACGCAGTCAAATGTTTGTGTGGGCCCTGTCAGCCTAGTGATGAAAAAATATACTATATTTCCAGGCCCTCCGCCCATTTCCTATCCCCATTTTCCTCAAATATGCCCGGGTTGGCGACTGGTGCTTGATTTAAACCTCGTATTAGCATGAATGTTACATATATAACTTCCCTGCATCCTCTAAACTGTTTTGTTATTGGCCTACAATGAGCAATTAGTATGTTTAGTAATATTTTATGTCTCTCTAATAATATATATTATAAGGCCTATTTCAGTCCGTTTTATTGCTTTAGCATTGTCAACTTACAACCAATAGTACCATGCTTTCTTTCTGGTACCCATGAGGTAAGTAATTATATAATTTTATGTGTGTTTTTGTGTTTTAAACATACCTGCGTCTCCTTAGGTCCAGGGGCGTCTCCTTATGGTTTTGTGAAAAAATGGAGACGCATCTCTTATTTGTCTTCTCTCTCTTAACCCTCCAGCCACGGCTATGTATTATATATATATTCCTCGAAACCCGGGTGTTTTGGCCGAAAAACGTCTAGGCTAGGCTACCGTATATTCGTTAATCAGACTGCTTCCCGCATTCCCGCGCATCCCCAAGCGTAGCTGTGTTATTTACCTGTAGAATGGCATTAAGTAGAGCTCTCTAAGTCAACTGGTTGAGCTGTGATGATGATTTCATTGGAGATAACTTTATGGCCAAAACAGCCACTTTACACCACTTTCGATACTTAACAACAACATACAGGCACACACGAACAAGCGACGCTCTCCTTCTTGTGGCCGGAGATGCGGGGCGTCGGTCCAGCCGGCTGTTGTTTACATGCGTCGGACCGACGCCTCGCACACGAAGCTCACAGGCTTTCAACCACTGGCGTTCAAGAGGCCTTCCGGGTACCTGTTATATGCTTTTTTATGGGCGTTCAAGAGGTCTTCCGGGAACAGAGGGTTAAAGAATAAGAGATACAAGAAAATTGTTGATTTGCTTTAAAAATATAGCCTTTTTGCTATTTATCCCCCCTACCCCCAATTTTCAATCTGTTACAGAAGCAACTCGATAAAAAAAATAGTGCCCATTTTTGCGTCTGCATTGGGCATCGTACCCTAAATGCGGGAAGAGCAAGGGTATGGTCTTCGAAAGGGATGAAGTCACAGAGTGTGAGGTGAAGCTGAACGGTCAGGCTATGGAGATCGTCAAATCTTTTAAGTATCTGGGCAGTGTGTTGAGTAAAGATGGGACTATGGATGAAGAAGTGCGGGAGAGGGTACAACAGGGGAAGAGGGTTGTAGGAACGCTGAAAGCAGTAACAAGAAATAGGGTGGTCAGTATGGAAGTGAAGAAGTCCTTGCATGACAGTGTGGTAATCCCGACACTGACTTACGGAAGCGAAGCATGGACGTTGGTTGAGAGACTCAGACCCAGAGTGAGAGCAGTGGAAATGAATTACTTAAGAAGTGCGTGCGGAATTACATGGAGATATAGACAGACTAATGAGGAAGTAAGAAGGAGGTGTGGTGTGGAGGTAGATGTGCTGGAAAGTGTGAAAAGGAACAACTTGAGATGGTTCGGCCATATGGAACGTATGGAAAGCGAAAGAATGACTAAGAGGATGTACGAGAGCGAGGTGGAGGGACAGAGAGGGAGAGGTAGACCGAAAGAGAGGTGGAAGGATGGAGTGAAGAAGTATATGAACAAAGGCAGTGCTGGTTGGGGGGATGGGCGTCGACTGACTGGGGACAGAGGTGCATGGGGCCGGTTCGTTCGTGGCCACCCCTTCGGGGATCACGGCGTCGGGCAATAGATAGATAGATAGGGGGTGTTTGATGTTGTGGTGAAATTAATAGAATATAGAATATATATACCTGTACTGTATATAAATACTACTGTAGTTAATTTATTAGTGGCCCCTCCATCATTGACGAACATGCCTATTACAGTAAACTTCCGTTAATCCGAAGGGCAGCGGACCGGCTCTCGTTCGGATTAGTGGATTTTTCGGATTATCGGACTTTACCCCTATGAACCTGTGTATGACGAAAACATTGAGACATTAGGCCACCCAAATGACACAATGGTGCACACACACATATCATATGTTCATGAAATCACTTCAAAAGTTTACCATTGTCATTGTAGCCTATTAACTACTTCAAAACATTCAGATTAATGGCCAAAGGAATCTGCTGATATAAACGTCTTCTTCTTCTTCCGTCTACTAGCGAGTTTGTCTTGCTCTTGAAGATCAGATGTGGTTCGGGAAGTAATGCCTTAACAACGGCACTTCCCTGAGAGGTTCTTGTAATTTTCCTTTTGTGATTTTCCTTTTGTGACGTGCTCTGTTATATTATATTGTATTGAAAGCACCCTTGTCTTGTTGTCTTGAAAGCACCCTTGGGATGCTCCGATCACTGAACTATAAATAGTAGCGTATCGGAACATCCAAAGGTGCGTTTTCAAGCTCAAGACTAATACGTCCAAAGGTGCATTTTCAAGCTCAAGACTGAATGCGCTTGCCGAAAATGCGGTGCAAGCCAGTAGCGCATCGGAGCGTCCCAAGGATGCGTTCAAGAGCAAAACAAACTCTCTAGCAGACGATGTGGAAGAAGAAGAAGACAAAGGTGTTTACGATTATATCAGTAGCTTCCTTTGACCATTAATCTGAATGTTTTGAAGTAGATAATAGGCTACAATGACAATGGTAAACTTTTAAAGTGAATTCATGAACATATGATATGTGTGTGCTCCATTATGTGTCATTTGAGTGGCCTAATGCCTCAAAAAGGGGACTTTGGGACTTCTTGAAAGGTGCGTTTTCAAGCTCAAGACTGAATGCGCTTGCAGAAAATGCGGTGCAAGCCAGTAGCGCATCGGAGCGTCCCAAGGATGCGTTCAAGAGCAAAACAAACTCTCTAGCAGACGATGTGGAAGAAGAAGAAGACGAAGGTGTTTACGATTATATCAGTAGCTTCCTTTGACCATTAATCTGAATGTTTTGAAGTAGATAATAGGCTACAATGACAATGGTAAACTTTTAAAGTGAATTCATGAACATATGATATGTGTGTGCTCCATTATGTGTCATTTGAGTGGCCTAATGCCTCAAAAAGGGGACTTTGGGACTTCTTGAAATTCGGACCATCGGGTGAATTCGGATTTGGCCTCAAATTGAAAAATTCGGACTATTGGGAGATTCGAATCATCGGTCGTCGGATTAACGGACTTTTACTGTACATAAGGCACCCTCTTCAAACACTCATCCGCCGTAGTTTGAATCTACCGCGCAGAGCATTTAAAAAACTGAGGAGCCTTCATCATGAGCGCACGCGACCTCACTCATGGCTTCAGTCATAATGAATTGGGTTCTCACTACGAAAAAACTTCGTAAAAAATAAAAACAAAAAGAAAATAAGAATAACTATTCAATAAGCTTTCCATCATATCGTGGATGTACTTGTGTGGATCTTTTGACCAGACGCTACTGCAGGCGTCATTCTTCCCTCTGCTCTGCGCTCAGCCTGCCCGGACGTGTCTCCCCACGCTCCGCGGGTTCCGCATTTGTTGCGTCCCTAGTGAGTTTTTTCTCATTTGTTTAATCCGGGATGTATCGAGTAAGGTTAGGATATGCGTAGCAGGAGTGTCCTGGGCTGGTTGCCCGCAGTGCAGTGTATTTTGGGTCGTGTGTTTGGGGCATCTATTTCGGATGTACCCTCGTGGTCCTGTTGTGGACAGGTGAACTTTTTCACAGTTAGCTAGCTTTGTGATGCAGGCGGCTTTCATTACACGTTATTGCTTCCTTTTATCTTTCTGATGAGGTAGCGTATTTTTGCTGTCGTTCCCAGCGTATTTTTCTTCACTTAGTGAAGTTTTTTCTGGGTCCCGAGTCAGTTCTTCCCTTTGCCGGAAGTGTTTGCTACAGTGGTGTGTTGGCGGTGGTTCCTGTTGTGATATAATTCAGTGTTTTTTTGTTTATATTCCGACATGTTACTGTTATCCGTCTGCCTAGGCCTAGCCAGCCTCACGTAGCTTTACCACATATACAAGTGTTATTGATTTATTTTCTAAATATGTACTACTGTGTCATGTGTGTCCTGGTTTAGTTGTGTATTGGCTAATTCCACGGACTATTTATGTGTCCTGGGTTAGTTGTGTATTGGCTAATTCCACGGACTATGTTGGGCCCGGCGTTAGTTGTGTTTTAGCTACGCCTCGGTCCGGTGTTGCGTTCAGATGGTATCTGGACGGGGTGGGTTATTTCCGGCGGGTTTTCTCGGTTTCACCTTGATAACCCCGGCTGGTTGCCAAGTTTTGGCCACGCGTGGTTTAAAACAGGCTTGTTTCCCCGGCGAGTGGGTGTCTGTGGCTCCCCAGGACTGCGTCTCTGGGGTGCCTGTTTCAGGCTCCTTCTGATTCCCGGCGGGTTGGCTGTACCCATCTAACAGTGTTCATACGGACACGTGTTGCTTGTAGTTTTTTCGGTTTTGCAAAGCCAATATAAAACTATGCTGTAGTTGTATTTCCTCCCCGGCGATCTGTTACAAAGAAGTGGGGATAGGCACAATTGGGGTTAACTTTTAAACTTTAAATCACCCGGTGGGTGCAACCTGGAAGGGTGGGATGACCGAATTTGCAAAATTCAGTTTAGTTGACCAGACAATTGAGGGATGCATTGTGTATCGCCTCCTTCAACATACGGCGCTTTAGGGCACAATTGGGGTTAAAGTTTTTTAAACTATTATTCACACCCGGCGGGTGCTCCTTGGACGGATGGGAATAACGAATTTACAATTCAGTTAGTTAACCAGACAATTGAGGGATACGTTTTGTATCGCCGCCTTCAACATACGGCGATCTAAAAAGATACTTCGGCAGAAGTTAGATCTCGTATATTTGTCAGGCTTCCCAGTTTTTGATCTACGAGATAATTCGGGGGCCGGCGTCTTTTTTAGAGGGTTTTTTTCCAAAATTTAATCTGGAAACAAACACCACCGGAAAGACTTAATCACTTATAAACGCCATGCTGGTCTTTATATATTATGTCAGAGGGTATTCATAAATCTTTTGGACAAATTAAGATATTCTGAAATCCTTTACTTAGAAAACCCGACCGCGTAGCGAGCTGTGGTCGTTGAGTATTACGTCTCGTTACCCGGCGGGTTATTTAACACTTGTGTGCGAACATGATTGGGTTAACCTTATGAGCATTAATTCCTGGAAATTTTCTTTTTTCCAGAGCTGGGTCCCGGCGGGTCTATGCAGAACCTGAAGTAAGTTTCCCACCAGTCTCTGTCATGGCTACCTTTGCCCCGGTTTTTGCTTTATGCATTACGCCCTCCTGTTCAGGTATCCCTATTTTTGCGCACACCCTTTGTATAAATGTGTTAAAATGTCTCGTTTGGTGGGGGTTACCTTTCCGGCGTTTTTCTCGTTGCTCCGAGAACACCGTTTTTGTTTACCGAGTTTTAGTCAGGATGGCTAAAATAGGTAAGTTACCCCGACGAGTTTGGTCGCTTGAGGGCTCATCAGAAACTGCGTTTTCTGTGGTCGAGCCTGGGATCAGGCTTCCTGTGTTATTCATTGCTTTATGCATTACGCCCTCCTGTAATGTCTCGTTTGGTGTGGGTTACCTTTCCGGCGTTTTTCTCGTTGCACCGAGAACACCGTTTTTGTTTACCGAGTTTTAGTCAGGATGGCTAAAATAGGTAAGTTACCCCGACGAGTTTGGTCGCTTGAGGGCTCATTAGAAACTGCGTTTTCTGTGGTCGAGCCTGGGATCAGGCTTCCTGTGTTATTCCCGGCGAGGGGGGCTCCACACAGTTATTTTGTTTGGTCTTTCCCTCCCGGCGACCTCTTTACAAAGAGGTCTGGGGCAGGTATAATTGGTTTGACATTGCATATAAAACCCGGCGGTTGTTGTTGTTGTTGTTGTTTTTCCCCAAGCTGCCTGGCCGAATAGCCCCAAGGCCCGAGCAAGGCCAAGGCCAAGTCGGCTAGTGGAGTTGGTTACGGAAAATGTACTTACACAACATGTGAAGGAAAATACAAGAATGAGGGGTAATAACGAACCTTCTAAACTCGATCTGATTTTTACAAAAGATCCTCACGAAATTAGTGATATAAACTATCTATGTCCTGTAGGTAAAAGTGATCACCTATTACTAAAATGGAAGTTGACCTCGAGTAATGCCAATAGATTAGACAATAGCTACATAAATGACAGATTAAATTATAGTAAAGCTGATTATGTATCCTTGAAAAGATATTTAGAGGGAGTAGATTGGGATCTTATTTTGAAGGAACGGGACGTACAAGGTAAATATAGTAGATTCCTCGAAATTTATAGAGTAGGAACCAATATGTTTGTCCCAAGATATAAAACTGGAAATTTTACTAAGCAGAAAGATTGGTTTAATTTGAAATGCAAAAGAGCTTTGGGTAGGCGTGATGCAGCTTGGGCTAGATTAAGAAGAAGGAACACTGAGAGTAATCGGAATAAATATAAACAGGAGAGGAATAGATATGTTAACATAATTAGGCAAGTTAAAATGAACTATGAGAAGAACATAGTAAATAAATGTGAAAGTGACCCTAGATTATTTTATAAATATATAAACAGTAAGTTGAAGGTAAAGAAACAAATTACTAAATTAAGAGTTGATGCTAGGACGTATGAAAATGTATCGGACATGTGAGGTAATGAATAACAAATTGGGGTCAGTTTTTACTAGAGAGGAAGGTTTTGACGAACCACAGGCGGGAGTACTGGAGAGTGGTCTTAGTAAGATTGAAATAACTAGAGATGAGCTGTTATCTGCGATGAGAGGACTTGAAGTAAGGAAAGCTATGGGACCGGATGAAGTGTCTGCCTGGGTTTTAAAGGAGTGTGCAGAGCAATTAGTGGAGCCAGTGAGGGACATAATTCAAGCTTCCTTAGATAAAGGACAGGTTCCTGTGAATGGAAAAGAGCTAATATCATTCCGATATACAAGAATGGAAACCCTGAGGACCCTCTAAACTATAGACCAGTTTCACTTACTAGTATTGTATGCAAGATTTGTGAAAAGCTAATTAGGAAGAGATGGATGAAAATGTTGGAGAGAAAGAAAATAATAACCCCAAAGCAATTTGGATTCAGAGAAGGGACATCTTGTGTTACCAGTTTGCTATGTTATTACAGTAGGGTGATAGATGTACTCCAAGAAAGAGGCGGATGGGTGGACTGCGTCTACTTAGACCTTTCCAAAGCATTCGATAAGGTACCACATAAGAGATTGTTATCTAAGCTTGAGACGCTAGGATGTGTCAGGGGAGTTTGCTGAAATGGATGGAGAGCTATTTAACAGATAGGGAAATGAGGACCAACATTAGAGGAACTTACTCATCGTGGCGGAAAGTTGAGAGTGGTGTGCCGCAGGGATCTGTGTTGGCACCTCTCATGTTCCTTATGTACGTGAATGACCTGCCGATAGGCATAAACTCTACATGTCAATGTTTGCAGATGACGTAAAAATTATGAGACAAATAACAAATAAAAGTAGTTGTGAGGAGCTGCAAGGGGATTTAGATAAAATATACGAATGGAGCACCAAGTGGAAAATGAAATTTAATATAAGTAAATGTCATGTGTTAAATATGGGAAGAAGTGTGAATAGACCAAATTGGGAGTACAGGATGGGAGATAATAAAATTAGCAAGGCCGAAAAAGAAAAAGATTTAGGGTTGATTATACAAGATACTTTGTCGCCGGAGAAACATATTAACAAGCTCTTTAGCGGAATGTATGCAATGGCCGGGAATATGAAAGTTGCTCTGAACTATTTGGATGAGACCATGGTAGCGAAAATTATGAAGAGTATGATTAGACCAAGATTGGAGTATGCAGCAGTGGTGGTCCCCGCATCTAAAGAAGCATATTCACAAGTTAGAAAGAATCCAGAGAGCAGTCACTAGATTGGTTCCAAGTCTCAGAGAACTGCCATATGAAGGGAGGCTAGACAAATTAAATCTACCGAGTCTAAAAGAGAGGAGAGAGAGGGGAGACATGATAATGATGTACAAATGTACCCGGGGCTGGAGAGGCTGGATAGGGAGGATATATTAATTATGGATACAGGAATAACTAGAGGCCACAGCTACAAAGTAAAAAGACCTACCTGCAAGAACGATATCAGGAAGTTTAGCTTCCCCTATAGATGTATTGACAAATGGAATGGGTTGGAGGAGGTGGTGGGGGCAAGGAACATCCATTTTTCAAGAAAAAATTGGATAAAAGTAGACTGAGAGACGGGACAACACGAGCTTAGCTCAACTCCTGTAAACTACAATTAGGTAAATACAATTAGGTAAATACAACCGAGCGCCCCCACAGAACCCTCCCTGCCGACCACAATAAAGCCTGGGTGACGAAGCCACTCCATGGCGGGGAGCTGAGGAGGGTGCGGAAACGCCCGGGAAACCAAAGCCCCACCCAGGGCCCTGTGCCCCTCAGCAATTATGAAGAGAAAGTTGAGGGGCAAAGGAAAGATGTGACGCTTTGGCTTCCAATCTTGGTAGATTAGGAGGTCAATCCACGCAAGAGACGCCGTCACTTGAGATCTAGAAAATATATAAGTAAAAGGAACAGTCAGAGTAAGCTATGGGTATGGCAGAGATCGCTCAGTTCTCACTCTGATAGACCAGCCCATCACCACCCCGGCGGTTGTACCTTCGGGTGGTTATATTAACGGATTTGCGATTCGCGATAATTTGCCAAACAATTGATTGATACAATAGGGTATCACGGCCTTCAAGACGGCGATCTATGAGGGCTTCTGGGAGAAGCCGGATTAGAGATTAAGATAGGCTTAGACTTTTTATGGGATAAAAAGATGCCTGAATCTTACTAGTGTTTCAAGTGTAAAGGGATACTTGAAAGACTTCATCTTTAACCCATAATTAGCGGCGAGCAACATAAGTCGAGTTAAATAAAGCTGGACTATGTGGCGGCGCTCGACATAACTCGAGTGGCAATTTCAGCACGTAATGTGGCTGAGAGAGAGAGACAAGTGGTGGCAGGAGACTAGCGAGCGTATGACTGCTCCAGACCACCGCGGCGAACCTACTGACACAAATCTCAGCTCCCTCCTCCCTCTCTCACTCGCTACATACTCAATTATGTACTGAAAGTACCGAATTACCTGCTTTTTGCACTCGCGTTGCACGGTTATTGCAAGAAAACTATCCATCATACAAGGATCGTTATGGTGTCATTCGAAAGCTCTGTTTATGCCCTTTCAGGGATAGGTACTTGTTTTACGTTCTGGGTCTTATTTAGGCATGAAAATGATCACGTAAACAGCCCTATTTTGGCTAAAAACACCCCGCTGTGCGGTACACATAAATAAACCGCATAGGCCGCTCGTAAGGTGTTAATAAAGATATGCTTCATCTTTATGAGGATTCAGAAGTTATGCTTAATTCTTTTGAACAGGTAAAAGATATGCTGAAATCTTTAATAAACAATTGAAACAATGTTGTTTGTTTGTTTAGTCTTTCCCTCCCGGCGACCTTTTTACAAAAAAGGTCTGGGGCAGGTACAATTGGTTTGACATTGCATATAAAACCCGGCGGTTGTACCTTCGGGTGGTTATATTAACTGATTTGCAATTCGCGATCATTTGCCAAACAATTGATTGATACAATAGGGTATCACGGCCTTCAAGACGGCGATCTATGAGGGCTTCTGGGAGAAGCCGGATTAGAGATTAGGATAGACTTAGACTTTTTATGGGATAAAAAGATGCCGGAATCTTACTAGTGTTTCAAGTGTAAAGGGATACTTGAAAGACTTCATCTTTAATAAAGATATGCTTCATCTTTATGAGGATTCAGAAGATATGCTTAAATCTTCTGGACAGGTAAATATATCCTGAAATCTATTATATGAAACTAAAGGAAAACGAAAAGTAGTGGTGGAGTGCTACGGTTCGTTGACCGACGGTTTTGTGGCACATATTTTGTACCATTTTTTGGGTGTAACCCTATGAGCATTAATCCCCGGAAAATTCTCTTTCCAGGGCGGAGTACCGGTGTTGCACCAGGTGACCATGTAGTTCCCGGGGGCGGGGTAGTTTTCCCCCAGTCTCTGTCATGTCGGCACTTGAACCTCTCATTGCTGTATGTTCAACGCCGTTAAGATCAGGTATCCCTATATTATTTGTATTTGTTAATGAAATAATTTAATCACTGAATAATAATAACCATATATATTTTCTATGATTATATTATGATAATATTGTGTTTATTTATAGTAATTTATTTTAATACAATTAAATATAAATTAAATTAATTAGTATACTTTATGATTTTGCTCACCAGCTCTGCTTTCAATGTGTTAATGAGCTATGGGAGCTTTTAATTATCATAAACCTTTACAGGGCTCTCTTTCAGAGAGTATACCGAGCTCGCAAGCGAGGGACAGCCACAGCCAAGGTGTATGGCGATACTCACAGTCCTGGCAGGACAGAACACATCCCTTTGTGACTCAACTAGTGCTGACGTCCACCGGGATGCCGATGTACCATCTTCTATCCCAGTTTTAACATGGCAACATGTGGAGGTCCCGGCTTCGGCGGGATCTTCCCATGATAAGCCAGACTTAACGGATGAAGAACAACGATCTCTGGTCTCAGAGATGGAGGTTGAAGAGTCCAGTCACCTTCTAGGCGACTCTCAGGGTACTGTCGAATCTCCACGGAGTTCGTCATCGGCTAGGTATGTACCGGCGGAAGAGATTGATGGACTACTATTGAATGCACTTAATAGGTTCTTTGGCCCTACGCCGGAAACTCCTTCTGATACGGGAGATCCCGCGATGTCGACGAATGTGCGACCTCTGGCTACATCCTTTGCTTTAGCTAAAATACCTAACCATCCGCTTGTGTCAGACCCAATTTCCAATGTGCCAGGCACAGCAGCTCTCACTACTTCCACTGTGCGAGTCATATCAGACATATCTCCCCCTCCTTTAGACAAGGCGCCAGTAAAAAAACAGGAGCTATGCCTCTTTTATACGGGCCTGATGAGTCAGGGGTAGCAATGTTACGGAAATGTTTTGGATGTTCATATTAAGGACATTCCAAGTTATTATAACCATGACTTATTCTTCCCACCAAATCCCTCCAGAACGCCATTCTTGGTTCTCTCTTCCGGTTTTTGGTGCCGGCGGAGTCCCCTCTGCTTGGCTGCCATTAGCACGCCTTCCCCAGCTTACCTAGACCGCGAGTTTAGGTTAAGAGGAAAAGCGTTTAAACTGTTTTCGCAATATATGGTTCCCAGCAAGTAACAAAGTCTCTGTTACGCTCTTCTCAGGCAATAGAAGCCGCGGAAGTCAGGAAAGCCATTGAACTTTCCCGGCGCTTGCTTCTCCAGACTTCCATCCAAGTCTTTAGGAGATATTTGGACGGCCTTATTAGAGGCAGTTCGAGCAAGGCAGGATCTGAGGATGTTCTTAGTGAAGAAACTTCTTGACCGTATTGCAAGCCAAGTAGTTCTGTCTCCAGTTCTAATTCCTTCTTTGATTTCACC
The DNA here is from genome assembly GCA_032716605.1 of Paralithodes platypus. Lineage (NCBI taxonomy): Eukaryota > Metazoa > Arthropoda > Malacostraca > Decapoda > Lithodidae > Paralithodes > Paralithodes platypus. The sequence continues at coordinate 2,453,090 of CM064499.1, read as the reverse complement.
AGCAGTTTGGAAGACTGTTTTCAATTTGGCACAAGCATTCAAGCAAGGTCCCCGCAAGCCCTGATGCCCTTGTTAGAACAAGGGATCAGGGTCTGGTGGTATCTGGGCGACTAACTGGTGGTGGCAGAAACAGAAAAGTTACGCATCAGTCATGTCTACGTTACGTTAAACCATCTCATATCTCTAGGATTCAAGGTCAACTTAGTAAAAGTCAAACCCTTGTTCCCCCACGAGTATTTCAGGGGATAGGGCTGGTCGAGGACACAGCTTCTCTCACTCTGAGTCAGAGTGTGGACACTCGAAACAGATTTCGCAAAAACTGTTTATGTTTCTCCACAGTCTGACTACGACACAGAGACTTTGGGAATCTCTAGTCGGTTCTCTCAACGGGGTTCAGCTAACTGTGAAGTTGGGCCGGTTGTAAGTCTAACGTTTATTCTTGGAGGGCAACACATTTTTCCCACTATTACCGGCGGGGATAGTATGGCCTATCCCAACGTTATTACACAACTTACTAGCGGTTTGGGCGACGAGAGAAATGTTGCACGCAGTCATGTCATGAACCTCTCCTCCGCCGTCGGTATGGGTGGACATGGATGCGTCAGGCACGATAGGTTGGGGCTTTTAGTCAAACCTCGGGCATCAGGGTCAAAGGTTTTGGTCCCATTTAGAAATCTTCCACATCAATGTCAAAGACTTACTAGTCCCCTTATCTGTCCTTCAGGCTCACGGCTCTGCTTTACGGGGCAAGTCGGTGGCCTTCAGAATGGACAATCTGAATGTGGTTCACTGTATTCAGAAACAAGGGTCAATAAGATCTCGGAAGTGGCTAAACGTGTCAGAAAAGATTTTTATACTAGCCAACAGGCTGAACATTCATCTTCACGCATCTTATCTCCCAGGCGTTGCAAACGTCTGGGCAGACGCTCTGTCTCAGAGACAAAGCACATCAGTAGAATGGGCGCTCTTGCGTGTGCGGAGCATTACCATCCACAAGTGGATTTGTTTGCGTCTGAGAAGACTTGCAAACTCCCACTGTACCTCACCCGCCGGACGATAATGCCGGCGGGCGGACCTGACGCTCTGATGACGGACGAGAACAGGTTGAGTTCCATTTATCTATTTTCCGCCGCCAGACGCGTCTCTAATGTGCCACGTAGTCAACAAACTACAGGATTAGCGAGGCGTAGTCTCGCTAATCGCGCCCCTGTGGCCGGTGCAGTGTGGTACCAGCATTTGTACACGTGGTGCCCGCACCTAGTGTCACTCCCGGTCGGGTTGTTCCACTTAGAACACAATTGGCAACCTAGAAACCTCGCGGACTTGTTCATTATGGACATTCAGGAGGCCAAGCGGCTAGCACCATATGGTAGCGACGTGACCAAGATATTCACGAATCAATATACCCAGTCTACAAAGCGACAGTTTCAATCGCATTGGCAAGCTTTTATGTCTTGGATTCTTAGAACAAAACAAACTGTGCCCTCGGTGGCGTTGGTTGTTAATTATTTAATGTATCTGTTCATGCAGAAACATTTATCTGAAATTGATTTATGAGGGCAGGTTTTAAACTCCGCCCACCTCCCCGTCAGCTCAGGCCTACATGGTCTCTGGACAAAGCATTGTAGTTATTCTCGTTCCCGTATGTACCAAAGACAGCAGATTTTACAAAAGGGCAGTATTCCTTATGGCTTTGGCTACCGGGAACAGAGTTTCTGAGCTGGCGGCGATGAGCAACACTCCTAATTGCCTCAGGTTTGATAGGCTTCATGAGTGTATTCACATTTGCACCTTCCCCAGGATTCATAGCCAAGAATGAGCACAGTGAACACGTGTTTTCAGAGTTCACGGTGCCGGCGTTAAAAAGGGGAAAGGTGCACCATCTTTTTTTTGCCCAGTGCAAGCTCTAACCAAATATTTAAGAGTGGCACCTCTAAATCACCAGGGTGCTTTATGGGTCGCAAGTCCGGGTGAACGCTTGATGGAGCGTACACTGGCTTCTCTCTTGGTCGAGGACTTTAAAGAGAAGAATCCCGGCGTTGTGGGTAAGACCCACGATTTACGCAAGGGGACAGCCTCTTTACGTTTCCTTAATAATCTTTCGGTGGAAGTTATTAAGTCCACACAGTTGTGGGCCTCTAATCAGGAGTTTTTGACTCGATACCTTTCAGTAGCTCTGGACAAACCTTCCTTGCCATGTATAGCTTTACGGCAGAGGGTCTAGGTGGCCCTTTGAGTCACGTTTTGTTTAATTTCAAGAAAAAGGGGGGGGAGGGTGCAGTCAGTGTGACATAGGACACCCTAGACCCCTCCGGAGTATGTGTTCGGAACATACGAGCTGTGATACTGTTTGTAGGCATTGTATTATAAAATTTCTCTGTAGTATTCATTGCAGGAAATTGTGCTAAAGGCCAATAGTAGTGTTACAACAATTCTTGTTGTAAGTAGCTTTGGCTGTGAAGCAATAGATTTTTGAGAAATCTCAGTAGTTGCAACTACGACTTTTACTTTTGAAGTAATTACTTCTCCATAAGTACACGAGTTCAGTACTTCTACGAATGTACAAGAATTCATTTATGTTTGGTTATATTTTTAGGAATATATCCACTAGTTAATGGGGTTTATATGTGCACATGTAAACTTATAAGTTTTTAATTTTCACCACTTACTTTAAGTGGGGTGCCTTCTTAACTAGCAGATCTGTGTACAGAGTCTCAGAGTTAACCCTTTTTCAAGCAGGCTTCTTTGAAGCACGCTCCTGCTTGTACCCCTTTTTGAAGATTTAGGCTGTATAAAGTTTATGCACCCGAATATCTCTTTTTTACAAAAGTAAGAATACTATGTGGTTGTTTGATTATCTGCTTTTCTAGAGTTATGATATGATTACGAATGTCCCCCTCCAGTCTTAGAAATCAGGCATGTTCGTCAATGATGGAGGGGCCACTAATAAATTATAGGTTTGACTCCTGTAAGGAGATAAAGAAAACCTAATATTTAGTAGTGGCCCCGTAATCATTGACGACTGGGGCCCTCCCGACCATCCCCTTCCCATTCGTTGATGTATTCAGGATTTTGGTTTACTTGATATGTCAGTGAAGGAAGAATGACGCCTGCAGTAGCGTCTGGTCAAAAGATCCACACAAGTACATCCACGATATGATGGAAAGCTTATTGAATAGTTATTCTTATTTTCTTTTTGTTTTTATTTTTTACGAAGTTTTTTCGTAGTGAGAACCCAATTCATTATGACTGAAGCCATGAGTGAGGTCGCGTGCGCTCATGATGAAGGCTCCTCAGTTTTTTAAATGCTCTGCGCGGTAGATTCAAACTACGGCGGATGAGTGTTTGAAGAGGGTGCCTTATGTAATAGGCATGTTCGTCAATGATTACGGGGCCACTACTAAATATTAGGTTTTCTTTATCTCCTTACAGGAGTCAAACCTATAGTTTAAATATTTCGCTCTGCTATCCACAGTTCGCTGTACAGTACAGTAAACCATCGCTAATTCGAACTCTTTTTTACTCGGAAACCAGCACTTCTCGGAATGGCATCGGCATCTCGGACAGTTCGCCGTATATCTCGGCAAAATCAGAGTTTCACGGGTACAAATCCGAGGGACCACAGTGGCTTGTCGGACATGTGTCCATATATCTCAGAAATTCCAAGTTCTACTGGTACAACTCCGAGGGCCCACGTGGCTTGTCGGACAGGTACCCGCACAAATCGGAAAACATTGGTTAATTTCAGAGGTTCTGTGGCGTCATGTCGAGGCCGCGGACACCCCCCGTGGCGAGTTTCCATAGCAACCACTCCTCCCGCATGCACCCCCCACCCCATCTCCCTTTGTTTTCCCTGACTCACCCTCATCTCCCGCCCAATCTGTTTCAGTCCGCCCATTGTTGTCATGCACATCAAGTCTCGTATTTTGCCATAATGCCTTCCAAGGGTAAAGACAAGCGTAAGGTGACATCTGTGTCCCTCGAGACGAAGCTCCAGATGTTGAGGGACCTGAATGGCGGCATGAAAGCTAAAGGATTGCAGGTAAAGTGCTTATAGCGTCCCGCATGGCTGGAGGTTGGCTCTGAGAGTGTCTCGTTATATCACGTATCATCTAGTGAATTTCGCAGTCCAAGGACTTAAAAAGGTGTGGGGAAGATAGCTAAAGACCAAGGAGCAAGACGAGAGAAGAAGAATGGCGGAGGAGAGGAGGAAGAGGAGAGAAGAGCAGGGGAAAGAAGGCGTGGGCGAAGACAAGGGAAGCCAGACGCCATCACACCAACGATCGCACCACGAGGGAAGGCCAGTCGGTACTGGCAAATATCTGCACAAATATTTCTTTAAGTATTTTCATTTCTTCACTTCTTCTATAGGGGAATAGGATAGAAAAAAATTATTAGTGAGGTTATAAAAATTTGGAGATGGAAATAGAAACTAGTGGTGGAGATGACAGGGTTGAAAGGGGGGAGGGGGATGAACAGGGTGGGATAGACCTAAGTACTGTATAAACATCCAGGAGGATAAAATGGAGGAGGAGGTGGAGATAGACCCAGAGATTGAGAAAGAGCGCCAGGAGCTGGAAATGGAAGATGAAAGAAATAAGAGAAAAGGGGAAGTAGAGGGAGGGGACAGAAGTGGGGCAGAGGGAGATCAGAAACAAGTAGAGGAAGGGGAGAAGCAAGAAATATCCAAGGAAAAGGAGGAAGAAGAAAGGGGAAGGGGGCAAATAAATGATGGAGGAGATAAGGAGAGAAAAAGCAAGGGAAGGGGAAGGAAGAGGACAAGAGGGAAAAAGGAGCTGGAAAAATGTATGAGGATGGGGAAGGGGACTCAAGGGAGGTAGAAAACACAGAGGTAGATAAAGACAGTAACCAGAGAAAGAGAGTAAGGAACGAGGATGAAACAAAAATGGAATATGAGGCTTCAGGAAATGAAGAAGGGATGAACCAGGAAAAAAACAAATGTGTCAAGAAAAGTGGAAGAACTGTAAAAAAGGTACCGGTAACCTTCACGAATGAAGAGACTGAAAAAGGAAAAAGCAAGGAGAAAAGGGACATAGGAAATAAGAAAGGAGAAAAGGGGGCAAGGGAGAAGTAGAAGATAGGGATGAGGTAGAAGAAGAAAAGGAAAAAAGGGAAGGGAAAAAAGAAAATACATGTACATGGCTTTCTGTGGAGGCAGTTGTAAAAGATGGCTGCCTCCTGAAAAGCTGGGAGCAGAAAAATTGACAGAAGCACAGGCAAAGAGGTGTGTACTAATCTGTCTGAAATGTATGAAAGAATTAAAAGAAAAAGGGGAGGAAAATCTGGAAAGGGAACGAAATAGAAGGGCGGAAATAGAAAAGAGGTGGAAGGAAGGCAAATAAAGCCTGAAGGAGGATAATGAAAGAATGAAGGAACTGTTAAACATAGAGAGAAAGAAAGTGAAGGAAGGGTATGGAGTCTAAAAAAGAGTATAGGATAAATGGAAACCACAGCGGCGAATGAAAAGAGATGAAAGACCAGGGTAGAAGAAATAGAAAAGGCATGGGAAGTGGAAAGGGGTAGTCATAGGGAAATAGCAAAGGAATAGGAAACTGAAATATGTAACATGAAGGCTGAGAGGAAAGAGTTGAGGGAACAGGTCAAAGAACTAAATGAACAAGTGAGAGGAATGATCGAACTGGGGATAGCAAGGGTCGAGAAGACACGACCAAGAGAATTGTACGGAGGAAAAGCGGAGAGAAACAAAGTGGAAGAGAAAGCAAATAAAAGTGAATGTGGAGAAGGAGGACGACCGGATGATCAGGGATGGGGGTATGGAGGGGATGAGAGAAAACAGAAGGAAAGGGAAAGAAATGAGATGGGCAGAGGAATACGTGGGTGAAGGGGAAGGGGAAAATAGGGGTAGACAGAGGAGTAGAACCGTATTTTATCTTCCCATTTACCTAAGAATCTTTATTTATATCCTCATATCTTTTAGTTATTTTCTTCACTTACCTCAACAATATTAATCCCGATAGGTGGGGAGGGTATAAAGTATATCAGGGAGAGAGGGGTTGAAACACAGCGATTAACTAGAATATAGCCATGTTGATAAACAAAGCTAAGACGTTGTGTATCCTTGCTAGTGATTGGTTGCTGACTATCGTGACGTCATCAGCCAAGGCGGGCCTCAGCGATGACGTCATTCCAGCCCTCTGCCAACATGGCGTCATTACACCCGCTTATTTTAAAACCCGCTTAATTTTACATCAGCGGTGTATATGTTTCACACATGTATTATAATGTCATTAGTGCACTGTGTAATTTGCATCTTCATATTCAAAGCGCTTCTATTTATCAATACAGTAGAACCTCGCTCTTTCGGACTAATTGGGGGAGACCCCTGTCCGAAAGTGTCAAAAGTCCGAAAGTTTTTTTTTTTGAGTAAACACCGTAGCCTTCATCGACTTTTCTTTCATCTTCGTATAATCGGCAGCCTTTTTTTTTTTTTTTTTTTTTACTAAGGGATTAATACCCAATCAGCGGGGGTGTGGGGGCAGCAGCCCCCACCCACAATACTAGGATAGGTTAGGTAAGGTTGTTAGGTTAGGCTAATGTCTTCAAATCATAGCCCTCCCCACTATCGGGGAGAGTGTCTCAACATCGATTGAAAATGGGGAAAATAGGTTTTTCCGAGATTTCTAATTAATTACAAACACTATATTTTAATGCAAATGAACACAAAACAATTAAAAAAACACTCGGAAAATTTGTGGTATTAAAATAAAAAAAAATCCCATTTTAATATTTCTTAGTTTCTTACAGTAGATCCTCTGGAAAAAGGCAAGCTAGGCCTGTGTATCCAGCTCAGTACCAGTACTTGCACTGCTGCGGTCGTTCACGGTGTTGGCGGCGGCGGTAGCAGACGCAACATTTTTACTATTCTGTATTTTTGCTTTATAATCAAACTTCAAATCTTGTCTTCCCCATGCTTTATCAAGATTACTTTCAAACTCCCTTATTGATTCGGAATCGACTACATACTGGGGCGGTGCGTTCCACTCATTTACCACTCTATCACAAAATGAGTTCTTTGCCTTCTCAAGCCTATTTCTTTCTTTGTAAATTTTCTTAGAGTGTCCTCTCGTTCTTGTTCCCTCCCGCATCAAGAAGATACCTTCACACACATCCTCATCATACTTTCCTGACACTATCTTAACCCTCCAGCCCCGGCTATGTATTATATATATACTGTATTCCCCAAAACCCGGGTGTTTTGGCCGAAAAACGTCTAGGCTAGGCTACCGTATATTTGTTAATCTGACTGCTTCCCGCATTCCCGCGCATCCCCAAGCGTAGCTGTGTTATTTACCTGTAGAATGGCATTAAGTAGAGCTCTCTAAGTCAACTGGTTGAGCTGTGATGATGATTTCATTGGAGATAACTTTATGGCCAAAACAGCCACTTTACACTACTTTTGGATACTTAACAACAACATACAGGCACACACGAACAAGCGACGCTCTCCTTCTTGTGGCCGGAGATGCGGGGCGACGGTCCAGCCGGCTGTTGTTTACATGCGTCGGACCGACGCCTCGCACACGAAGCTCACAGGCTTTGACCTCATGGGTGTTTAAGAGCCCTTCCGGGCAGCTCGTGTATGCTTTTTTATGGGCGTTCAAGAGCCCTTCCGGGAACAGAGGGTTAAAAGTCTCTATCATATCCCCTCTCTTTCTCCTATATGCCAGTGTCGGAAGCCCCAGTGTCCTCAACCTCTGCTCATAGCCCGCGTTCTTCAACGTTGGTACTAGCTTGCTAGCTCTCCTCTGCACTTTCTCCACTGCTTCTATATCCTTTACCATATATGGAGCCCACACCTGGTTCGCATATTCCAGGTGCGGCCTAACCAGCGCTGTATAGAGATTCCTGAAGATTTCTTCGTCAAGTGACACAAATGTCCTCCTTATCAGCCCTACAATTCTATTGGCTTTGTTTATCTTTTCCGCTAAATGTTCTGAGAAATTTAACTTATTGTCTATCACTACTCCTATATCCGGTAAGATCCTATGTAGCGGTAGTCACCGTATTTTGTTTGCCCATTAACTAAGGATCCTGATTTATATCCTCATATCTCTTAGTTATTTTCTTTACTTACCTTAACAATACTAAACCCCGATAGCTGGGGAGGGTATGAAATATATCAGGGAAAGAGAGGGGTTGAAACACGGAGATTAACTAGAATATAGCCATCTTGATTAACCAAGCCAAGACGTTGTGTATCCTTGCTTGTGATTGGTTGTTGATTATCGTGACGTCATCAGCCAAGGTGGGCCTCAGCGATGACGTCATTCCAGCCCTCGGCCAACATGTCGTCATTACACCCGCTTAATCTTACACCCGGTTAATTTAACATCAGCGGTGTATATGTTTCACACAACGTGTATTATAATGTCATTAGTGCACTGTGTAATTTGCGTCTTGATATTCAAACCGTTTATATTTATCAATACTAATTAGTATCCCCCACCCCCGTATTTGGCTCGTGAACGGTAAGGTTAATCTGCGAGAGCGGTATCGTCCCAAGATGAAGTGATATATTGGTAATTTTAGGGAATAGGCTCGCACCCTTATTTGTTATGTTTTTTCCTCCAGATTTTGAGAAATGAGTGTAGGCCCTATTCATAGTCTTAGTTATAATTTCTTACAGTTTCTTACAGTAGATCCTCTGGAAAAAGGCAAACTATGCCTGTGTATCCAGCTCAGTACCAGTACTTGCACTGCTGCGGTCGTTCACGGTGTTGGCGGCGGCGGTAGCAGACGCAACATTTTTACTATTCTGTATTTTTGTTTTATAATCAAACTTCAAATCTTGTCTTCCCCATGCATTACCAAGATTACTTTCAAACTCCCTTATTGATTCGGAATCGACTACATACTGGGGCAGTGCGTTCCACTCATTTACCACTCTATCACAAAATGAGTTCTTCGCCTTCTCAAGCCTATTTCTTTCTTTGTAAATTTTCTTAGAGTGTCCTCTCGTTCTTGTTCCCTCCCGCATCAAGAAGATACCTTCACACACATCCTCATCGTACTTTCCTGACACTATCTTAAAAGTCTCTATCATATCCCCTCTCTTTCTCCTATATGCCAGTGTCGGAAGTCCCAGTGTCCTCAACCTCTGCTCATAGCCCGCGTTCTTCAACGTTGGTACCAGCTTGCTAGCTCTTCTCTGCACTTTCTCCACTGCTTCTATATCCTTTACCATATATGGTACATATAATGCCAATGTTGGATACACGATGGGTTGAGGGGGGGCTTTGCCCCCCCCTCACCCCCCCATGAATTATTGAAATCGTCATCTATGTTGACAGCAGGGGGTAAATATTGATTATACTGCATAAAGAAGGCGTTTGTAAACAGTGACTGTCCGAAAGAGCTCTGAGATTTATTAGAATGGGCGTTTTTTCGGTCAATATTAAGGAGACGGACCACAGCTATTTTCAATGATTGTATTTTTGTGGATTTGTTATTTATATGATTTATAAGGTTTCTATAGGTCTATTACAATTTGTTCATGCAAATTAAGGAAAATATCCAGGAACCTGGCCAACTTTTATTTCGTGAGTTTTTTGGGGGGGTTTTAGCTAGTTTTCATCATTATACAGTGGTTGTCATTAATTAGAATCTCCGGAAAAAAAGTTGTCCCCATTATCCAACAATCTTAAGATATGGCCCCCGATAGTGGGGAGGGCTATGAAGTACAGGGAAATTGAGGGGTAAAAGACGAAAATAAGGGGTAATATTAGCGTAACCTAACAACCTTACCTAACCTAACCTAGTATATTAGGTGGGGGCTGCCGCCCCCACAACCCCGCTGGTTTGGTATTTAGCTTAATTCATAAAAGATTGACGGTCGGCAAAAGAGTTAATTATAAGAGTGAGAGAACTCTATTTCTTATTGCTAATCTGCCAACATCTGCTTCATTTGAGTCTGAAGGCCAGTGAAGGGGTTAAGTGGGCTAAGAGTTAATAAACATGGCTAAATTGCAGATAATGTTTCAACATCACTTTTTCTTTGATATAATTCAGGGCCTCTGCACCTATATGGGTTATTATTGACGAGGTAAGTGAAGGAAATAAGTCTGTATTGAGGATATAGGCCTACATTAAAGATTCCGGAAAAAGTGTTTTCCCCATTATCCAACAATCTTAAGATACGGCCCCCGATAGTGGGGACGGCTATGAAGTACAGGGAAATTGAGGGGTAAAAGACGAAAATAATGGGTAATATTAGCGTAACCTAACAACCTTACCTAACCTAACCTAGTATATTAGGTGGGGGCTGCTGCCCCCACACCCCCGCTGATTTGGTATTTAATTCATAAAAGATTGACGGTCGCCAAAAGAGGTAATTATAAGAGTGAGAGAACTCTATTTCTTATTGCTAATCTGCCAACCTCTGCGTCATATGAGTCTGAAGGGGTTAAGTGGGCTAAGAGTTAATCAACATGGCTAAATTGCAGATAATGTTTCAACATCACTTTTTCTTTGATATAATTCAGGGCCTCTCCACCTATATGGGTTATTATTGACGAGGTAAGTGAAGGAAATAAGTCTGTATTGAGGATATTCATTAAAGATTCTGTGGTAAACGTAGCCTAGGCTTGGACCCAAATAACGACGGTATAAAACCCTTACCCTTGGTGTTTTGTTTTTTTTTTTTTTTTTAAGAGACAATGAACGGAGGAAGGAAAAACACAGATAAAACAAAAAGGTCCATGTGCCTAAAGGCATCCTCCATTCATAAAATGTTTGTAACAACTGGATTTAAACATTTGTAGATTGTAAGTTTGTGGAAAGCAATTCGAGGGAAGTGAATTCCAAAGAGTAGTAGCTCTGGGGATAAATGAATTCTGATAAGCAGAAGTTCTGCATTGTGGAGGAGAAAGTGTAAATTCATGGGCGCTCTCAGCTGCCCTAGTTCTACGGGGAAAGATGTGGAGAGGCGGCACAATTGAAGCAAGTTCCTCGGAACAATTGCTGTGAAAATATCTGTAGAATAATGCAAGGGATGCAACGTTTCTTCGTATGGATAATGTAGGAAGGTCCTGTGTGATTGCAGGGTTATTGATTAATCTAATAGCTTTATTTTGAATTTTGTCCAACTGCCTCAATGCAACCACTCCACTTCCACCCCACAGAGGTGAACAGTAATCCATCTGAGAACGCACATGACTTTTATATATCACGGCCAACTGCTCGCCAGTGAAGAATTCTCGAACTCTGTACAGGAGTCCCAGTTTTTTAGAGGCATTCTTAGCAATGCTTCTAACATAATGTGTCCAGCTCAAGTTAGTAGTTAATGTTACACCGAGAATGTCAATACTAGGGGAAGTGGGAATATTTACATCATTAAAAAATATATGGGAGTCAGTGAGATTCTGTCGGTTAGAAAATTGAATGTATTTGGTTTTCTGTGCATTAAAGGAAACTAGATTCTTTTGTCCCATCCATCAATTCTAGAAAGGTCCTGGTTCAGAGAAATTGCAGTGTTTATTTTTGAATTTATAAGATCGGGTTGGGTGAAAGAATTGGTAAATGTGAAGGAACTGTGGAGTGTTGAGTCATCTGCGTAGGAATGTATTGGATTATGAGTGGTAGATATGAGATCATTGATATGAATGAGGAACAGAATTGGGGCCAAAACTGATCCCTGGGGAACTGGACAATAATGGTCTGCAGCCAAATTAACACAATGCCGCTGGAAGCTCCGTTGGTAATCCCGTTAAATAGAAGATGTTGTAGGTGTTTTCATAAAGCAAAAACACTTCACTATTCATTGAACAACAGTTCCACCATTTCAAATATGGCCGACGGGCCCGAATCCGAGAGATTATAAACACCAAGGATAATAAATTAATCAATGTGACGTCGTAGAGGGATTGAGAAACAAAAGAGGCTCATTATATGGACTGATGTGTATTTCTACACCCGTTAAAATGTTGCGAGAATTTGTGACGTCACCGTCTAGACAGTGACGTACTCCCACAACAACCATTCATATACCATCATCGCTCGTGACGTCACACCCAGTTTATTGACCAATAGAATATCAGTATACAACTCGACTCACCTCCACTCGTCTCCCACCAGCTGAGCTGGGAAATTGTAAAAGTGAGTCCACAGATGCCCTCTAATTATTCATTTACCAAGTATATTTTCCATTTATAGTATACTACGAAGCAACATACATAATACATATATATGTACAAACAACAAATATGCTATAACACTGCCCAGTTCTTGAGATATAATGCATGCCATTTCGCAGGAATATACCCTATATCCTTTTCTGCATTCACTTCCTCCATCGCTTCATACATACTGTATCCTACCTTGTCTATCTTGCTTGTCCCAATCCGCATGTACTTGCATTTTTTTGGATGAAAAGGCATTAACCAAGGCTCAGACCATCCCTTCATGCCCTCCACATCTCCTTGAAGCAAACCCACATCTTCCTTACTCCTCACTCTTCTATACAGCTTAGTGTCATCCGCATACAGGTATACCTCACTTCCATTAGTTATAACTTCAGGTAAGTCGTTGATAAATATAACGAACAGTAGTGGTCCCAACACAGATCCCTGAGGTACCCCACTTGTAATTTCCCTCCACCCCGAGCCTATTCCATTCACCAGTACCCTCTGCCTCCGATCTTTCAGGAAGGCTTCTATCCATTTCACACATTTCTCCTCTATATTATAGCTTCTAACTTTCTCTATTAACCTTTTATGTGGGACCTTATCGAAGGCCTTCATAAAATCGCAATATACCACGTCTATTGCATCACCATCCTCTAGAATTTGCATCCAATCATCTACCACCTTAATTAGCTGTAGTACCGTCGACCTCCCCGGCAAGAATCCGAACTGTCTCCCACTGAAAAGTTGGTTTGATTTCATATGCTCCATTATTCCTTCTCTAATTACCGTTTCCATTAGTTTACACACAGCACTTGTCAAACTGACTGGTCTATAATTTCCTGGGTCATTTCTCTTTCCCTTCTTAAATATAGCTGTTACGTTCGCCTCTCTCCAGTCCATCAGAATTTGTCCTGTATTAAACGATACCTTAATAACATTTTCAATGGCTCTACTAACATCTCACCTCCTTCCTTTATGATTCTTGGGTGTATCCCATCCAGTCCCGGGGACTTACTTCTGTTCATTTTTTCTATAGCCCTTCTTATTCTAGCATGGGAAAATTCTATTAGTTCTAGTGCCGGTGCCTGTTTGATGGGAATAGTAGGCACTGCATCATCCGACTCCACTGTTAGTACCCCCCCAAAGTATTTCCCGAGCACCTCTGCTTTCTCCTTATCAGTCTCCGCTCTACTCCCATCATCCAACCCACCTACCAGCTCTGGGATCCCTACTCTTCTTGTTAACTTTTCCTGAATGTACTTCCAGAATAATTTTGGATTATCCTTCACATTTCTAGCAATCTCTCTCTCCCTCTCCTTGTCTCCCACCTTATTTTATTGTTTATTTGTCTGCGTTCCAGATCCACTTCTTTAGCTTCTATACTAGACCCCCTGTTCTTTTTTAACAATTTTAGTCTTTCCCACAATCGTTTCTTTCTTCTAATCAATGTCCAATGTTTCTTTTCATTGGCAATTCTGGGTTCGTTCTTTTCCTCAATTTTGTTTTATCCTTATATTCCCTTACTGGTACACTTTTGCATACAGCATTCTCCAGTTTGACTATAATTTTCCTCCACATTCCTTCAGCGTCTTCACCGTTCAAGTATTCCCCCCAGTCAATGTCCAAACACCGTCTCAGCAGCTCATAATCTGCTCTATCATACATGTATATTTTTCTATTGCTTCTATTATCCCTCTCTGTTTTAACCCTTGTCTAGCGGGGTGTTTTGGGCTCATTTAGGCATATTCAGGCCCTCCTGCATGATAAATCAAGCATCTGCATGAAAAAAAATATATATTTAGCAAAAAACTAGGCACTAAAAGCTTCAAAATGAGACCAGAACGAGCTACGTAGCACTCATGGTTCTCTTGCAGTGATGCCACGAACATGGGAGTTTAGCATATATCGGTATATTTTTCCCAGCTATGCTCACTACTGGCTACACTGCCGGCCTCTCGAGAACACAGGGAACATGAGTTAATGGGCGGCGGTAAGCCCTGGGAGTCGGCTGTCTGGCCCGCTGTGCTCCCGGCCATTTGCACTCGATTTTAACCCTTTAAAAGCCTTAATAATGCTCCTAACTTGCTGCAAATTGGTGCACGACTTAAGTCGAGCGCCGCCAATAAGGGGTTAATATTGCAACTAAAGCTTATACAGGCATGGTCACTCCGACCTATAGGGCTATCCACATTGACATGTTCCACTATATCCTCTTCATTGCTAAAAATCAAATCAAGTACACTCCCCTGCGTCCCATCTCTATATCTTGTCATCTCTGTAATATGTTGCGTTAAAAAACAATCTCTCACTTTCTCTATAAACTTGTTTTCCAGGCTATACTGTCCCGCTGGAGTAGTACAATTTGCCCAGTTGATCCTTGGCAAATTGAAATCTCCAATCAAAATCTTATATTTGTTCTCTCTATTATCTATTTCCTCGATTGCTTTCAGTAGGTTATCATCCTCTTCCCTACTATTATTTGGGCTTCTATATATAGAGGCAATTAGAATTGATCCTCTTGCACATTTTACTTCTAATACACAAATACTCACAATACTGCTGTCTCATATCCACCTCATTAACCTTGAGCTCTTTTCTTACATAAATAAACAGTCCTCTTCCGACCTCTGCTCTAATAGCATTCTTCTCATATAACTCAAAACCCTCCAAACTATATTCCACCAGTTCCCTTTCAATTCTAGCATTTTTTGGTCTTACTTCCTGTAAGGCTATGACATCAGGTTTTTCCTCTTCATCCTGCAACCTACATATCAGTTCTCTTTTCTTGTCCTGGGTAAACACATCCACATTACTAAACATAATCCTTAATCCATCTACCATTCCTTCAGCAACTACACCATCCTACTCCCCCCTTAGCACTACTGGGTTTGCAACTTTGTCTCCTGTCTCTCCCTGTATTTACCTATTTGTAGTTTACAGGAATTGAGCAGCGCTCGTGTTGTCCTGTCTTAGTTACTTTATAATCAATCCATTTTACTTAGACAAGTATCGTAATGGATATTCCCAGTTCCCAGAATGTTGGACTAACATATCATAGCTTATGTTGTCCTATTTCCATATTTACTTTTATCCAACCTAGATTTGAACATGTTAATGTTCCTCGCTCTCACCACCTCCTCCTCCAAGTTGTTGTTGTTGTTGTTGTTCCCCAGGCTGTCTGGCCGAACAGCCCCAAGGTCTCGAGCAAGGCCAAGGCCATAAACGAGCGCCCCCACAAAATCCTCCCTGCTTACCACTAACAAAGCCCGGGTGACTGAAGCCACTCCAAGGCAGGGAGCTGAGGAGGGTGCGGAAATGCCCGGAAAACCAAAGCCCCACCCAAGGCCCTGTGCCCCTCAGCAATTATGAAGGGAAAGTTGAGGGGCAAGGGAAAATTGTGACGCTTTGGCTCCCAATCTGCCAACTTCTAGGTTGGGAGGTCAATCCACGGAAAAGACGCCGCCACTTGAGATCTAGAAGATATATAAGTAAAAGGAACAGTCAGAGTAAGCTATGGGTATGGCAGAGATCGCTCAGTTCTCACTCGGATAGACCAGCCCATCACCACATGACTAGAACCCAATCCTCTCAGCATCAGCTAGGAAAGGCCCTAGCAAGCCGCCTTTGGCGGGGGATAGCTCCCCTATTTCAACTCCTTTCGGGGTTGGGCACCCGCCCAAGTTGTTCCAAGTCTCTATACTCCTATATGGGAAGCTGAATTTCTTTGTGTCCTTACGACATCTGCCCTTCCTCAGCTTAAACTCGTGCCCTCTTGTCCTTCCATTATCCCTCACGAATAGATCTTCCCTATCTACTCGTTCCAAACTTTTTACTCCCTTGAACATCGCTATCAAGTCGCCTCGTTTCCTTCTCTCTTTCAAGGTAGGCAGTTGTAGTGTCTTAAGTCTTTCCTCATATGTCAACTCCTTCAATCTTGGGATCATCTTCGTTGCTATCCTTTGGACTTTCTCTAATTTGTTTATATGTTTTTTCAAATGTGGTGACCATATCACTGCTGCATATTCTAATCTTGGTCTTATCATAGTCATTATCAGTTTTCTTAACATTTCTTCATCCAAATAGTTAAATGCCACTCTCATATTGGTTATTGATTATATTGTTATATTGTTATATTGTTATATTGGTTATATTGTGGAATGGGCTTCCCCGAAACGTTATAGACTGCATCACCGTTGATTCATTTAAACTCCGCCTAGACAAATATCTCGCATCAAACCCGCGACTGACTGCGTTTGTAAATGAATAACTTTATTGTATCCCCCCCTCAGTTACTAACCCATCTGTCCCCTACTAACTTCCTAATCCTGCCACGGACATTAGTTCCAGGGCAGTAATTCCCTTTCCAATGTTCCCTTACCCACTCTAAACCACTGTTTGGACACTTGATCCTCAGTGTTTTGGAGGACAAGCAACCTAGAAGGGTCACTAGATCTGTTGTTGCTTGATTTCCTTTGTACTCCTTTGTTATTATTCCATATGCTCCTCCAATGATCATGTTAATATGCTTCTCCGGGGATAGATCATCTTGTATTATCACTCCAAGGTCCTTCTCATGCCGTGTTTTGCCGATTATTTCAATTCCTAATTTTTACTCCCAGCTTGGCCTTATCTCACTTTTTCCCACTTCCAAAACATGACACTTTTCTGCATTGAAACTCATTTTCCAGGTTTGGCTCCATCTGTGCAACTCATCTAGGTCCTTTTGAAGATCCTGACAACTTTCTATACAGGTGACATTCTTCATGATCTTAGCGTCATCCGCGAACATATTCATATGACTATTCAAGTTTTCTGGCATGTCGTTTACATAAAGTAGGAACATTATCGGACCCAACACTGATCCCTGTGGTACTCCGCTCATCACACTCCTCCACTGTGAATATTCGTCTCGTATCGTGGTCCTCATTTCTCTTCCTATTAAAAAGTTTTCCATCCATTTTAACATCCTACCATGTACACCTCCAACAACCTGCAATTTCCACAATAACCTTTTGTGAGGCACCCTGTCAAAGGCCTTTTTCAGGTCCAGGTAAACACAGTCAACCCAACCCTCTCTCTCCTGTGTAACATCTACAACTCTGCTATAAAAGCTTAATAAATTAGATACACAAGATCTCCCTTCCCTGAATCCAAACTGTTTCTCGCTAAGCACCCCCTGACCCTCAATGAAGTGTGTCCACTTTTTTCTTATAATTTTCTTACAAATTTTGCAAACAATGCTGGTGAGGGACACCGGTCTGTAGTTAAGCAGATTTTCTCTGTCTCCTCCTTTGTAAATTGGTACTATGTTAGCTCTCTTCCATTCCACTGGCAGGTCTCCCTCATTCAGTGAAGATTTGATGATTTCATAGATTGGTTCCACTAACTCTTCCGCACATTCTTTGAGGATCCATCCAGCCACCCCATCTGGTCCCATTGATTTCCTCACGTCCAAATCCTGCATCAATTTCAGCACTTCACTTTTTGTCACGTTCATTTCAGGCATCTGTGGTGTTCTCATTTCTCTATCAGGTTCTATAAACTCCTCCTCTTTTACAAACACTGACTGAAGCTTTTCATTCATAACTTCACACAAGTCTTTATCTTTCTCATAGCTGTTTGTTCCAACTCTTAGTCTGACAATACCTTCTTTTGTTTTTATTTTTCCATTTACAAATCTATAAAATAGTTTTGGCTCGTTTTTGCACTTCTCTACAATATTCCTTTTATATTTATATTGTTCCTCGCGTCGTATCTTTACGTATTCATTTCTTTTCTCCTTGTACTTATTCCAGTTATTTTCACTATGTCTCTTCCGTGCTATATTCCAGGCTCGGTTTCTTCTATCCTGTGCCTTACTACATCTTATATTGAACCATTCTTTTTCCTTCTTTACCCCTGATTGGAACCTTGGGACATATTTATGTATCCCTTCTTCATATACTTTCAAGAAAAGTCTATATTTGTCTTGAACCATTTCCAGGCTTTCTAGTTCCTTCCAATTTATACTTTGGAAATAATGTTTCAATGATTAAAAATCAGTTTTAGCATAGTTGTATCTATTTATTTTATGTCCTTCATTTCTCTCCTCATTTTTTCCCAAATCCATCTCCATTTCTAAAATCTTGTGATCACTTTTTCCCAAGGGACAACGATAATTTATATTTCTAACGTGACACCTCCACCATGTTCTCCTCCTCCGTCACAACTCCTATCACATTCTCTTCCCTCCCTGATCTCCCCCAACATCTTTGCAACATCCTTATTCTATAATAGCCTTCAAATATTGAGAAATAATTAGTGGTAGTTTCGGTACTAAGTACCAACAAAAATATTATAGTATTTTACAGGAAGGTACGACAAGGTAAGTGATGTGGTAGCCTATAGGCGAATTATGGAACTCTCATCGACCGGAATTCCCGTCGAAGCGCAAACCTAGAATTCTCGTCGACGATGGAACACTCGTCGACAATATAGAACACTCGTCGACAGGTCCACTTACAAAAAAATGGTTGAAAAGAAAGAATAAAGTTTTAAAATATATACCGGTATTTATATATAAACTATAATTAGAAGTTATGGTGAAGCTAAGAAAAGTGGTTGTGTAGGTAAGTGGTTCGTTGTGTAGTACAAAGTACAAAGGAGTACAAAGGAAATCAAGCAACAACAGTTCTAGTGACCCTTCTAGGTTGCTTGTCCTCCAAAACACTGAGGATCAAGTGTCCAAACAGTGGTTTAGAGTGGGTAAGGGAACATTGGAAAGAGAATTACTGCCCTGGAACTAATGACCGTGGCAGGATTAGGAAGTTAGTAGGGGACAGATGGGTTAGTAACTGAGGGGGCGATAAAATAAAGTTATTCATTTACAAACGCAGTCAGTCAGTCGCGGGTTTGATGCGAGATATTTGTCTAGGCGGAGCTAAAATGAATCAACGGTGCTGCAGTCTATAACGTTTCGGGGAAGCCCATTCCACAAGTTGACAACTCGATTGAAGAAGAAATTCTTAGATTCGTGTGAGTTAAAAGATTTACCAATAATTTTGCAATAGTTTCCCCGCGTGTAATTAGATTGGTCGATAGTGAAGTACTTACTACAGTCCATATTGTCGATGCCTTTGATGATTTTGAACACTTGAATTAAGTCACCTCTTAATCTGCGCTGGGTTAAAGGAAATAGATTTAATTCTCTAAGACGCTCTTCGTATGGTTTGTTCTTTAGGCTAGGTATCATTTTGGTAACTCTATGTTGAACTCGTTCTAGCTTGTTTATATCTTTTTGGTAATAAGGGCACCAGGATTGAACGCAGTATTCCAGAAGAGGGCGGACTAAGGAATTGTAAAGGGTTAGGATAACTTCTTTGGATTTATACTCAAATGACCTGCCTATAAAGTGGTAACTGATGCGATAAAAGGATTGCGAGTGAATGCAGATTTGAACGAATGCCTTTGCAAAAAGCACCTCCCTTTTATTGCTTGTACAGTAAAACCTCTCCCAACCGGACTAATTGGGGGGAACCCTGTCCGGAAGTGCCAAAACTCCGGATCTGGCGGGGTCCGGATAGGTCCCACACAAACCCCTATGAACCGGACAATTCCGGATGTCAGAGATAATTACAGTATGTCCGGTTCTCTAATTCGGACTACTCCGGATGTCAGATATAATGAGGTCCGGATTGCTAACTTTGTACTGTCCAGTACCTTCCTAATCTAAATAAACTGGATCTGAAAAAAGAAATTAGTGTAATATACAGTATACAAGAACCTGGATCTGAAAAAGAAATTAGTGTAATATACAGTATACAAGAACCTATCTCTTTCTTACTGACCTGTATTGTAAGTGGAGTGGACAGTGAAGGTAGAGTAGAGTGTAGGGTGGAGTGGGTGGTAGCGGAGGTGCCATACAAAAACAATTATTGTAACTGTAGCACATGTTTCATGTACTGAACACATTAGAACACTGAACACTTTTTGCCACTTAACCCTCCGGATCCGGGGGCTCTCATATGAGGCGATCGTCGTGTCCGGGGGTATTCCTGAAAAATGGCTATCTTCATAATTCGATATCTACTGATTGAGACCACCTAGAGCAGTCAACTAAATTGTATAGTGTAGAACCAACCTTCATCTGTAGAATGGCATTGAGTTGACATCGCTACGACAAGTGGTTGCCGAGATATGATGATGGGAATGGAGGTAATTTTCCGCATATTTTCGCCTGTGTCCGAACGCTTCGCCGCGGCCCTGGCTAGCACGCACTAAGTCACTCGTCGCTCCCGTGGCTTTTGTTCCGGTACACGATATTATGTTTGTATGGAGATAATGTGATATTATTGTGTCATTTATTACTTGTTCAACCATTATTTGAGTTACATGAAACTTTATATAACATATTTTCGGCGCTTTCACTGTTATTGTAATATTATTGTGTCACTTTCACTTTGATTGCACTGTAATAGTATTGTCACTTTCACTTTTATTACTCCTCTGTTTATGAATTATTGTCACTCTCACTGTTATTATTGAGTTATTATTACTTGTTATACATTTTGTGTCACTTTCACTTACTAGGTTAGAGGCTAGGCTAGGCTACGCAAGCGTACAGTACCGTACGGTATCGTATTTGACACTTGTAATTATTACATTTGGTTGTTTCTTTCACTTAGACATATTTGTTATATTGATTTTAGTGTCACTCACTTATTACAGGTTTCACTTATAAATACTTATTGAATAGTTACTCTAATATTATAGGTTTGACTCCTGTAAGGAGATAAAGAAAACCTAATATTTAGTAGTGGCCCCTCCATCATTGACGATTATGCCTATTACATAAGGGACCCTCTTCAAACACTCATCCGCCGTAGTTTGAATCTACCGCGCAGAGCATAAAAAATTTGAGGAGCCTTCATCATGAGCGCACGCAACCTCACTCATGATTCAGTCATTATGAAATTGGGTTCTCACTACGAATTTTTTTTGTAACAAATAAAAAACAAAAGGAAAATAAGAATAACTATTCATAAGCTTTCCATATAATCGTGGCTGTACTTGTGTGGATCTTTGACCAGACGCTGACTCAGGCGTCATTCTTCCTTCACTGACATATCAAGTAAACCAAAATCCTTAATACATCAACGAATGGGAAGGGGATGGTCGGGAGGGCCCCAGTCGTCAATGATTACGGGGCCGCTACTAAATATTAGGTTTTCTTTATCTCCTTACAGGAGTCAAACCTATAATTTATTAGTGGCCCCTCCATCATTGACGATTATGCCTGATATCTAAGACTGGAGGGGGACATTCGTAATCATATCATAACTCTAGCAAAAGCAGATAATCAAACAACCACATAGTATTCTTACTTCGAAAAGATATATATTTTTGGCGCAGCACATATATACAAAAAGGTGTACAAGCAGGAGTGTGCTTCAAAGAAGCCTGCTTGATAAAAAAGGGTTAACTCTGAGATTCTGAGAACAGATCCGCCAGTTAATAAGGCACCCCACTTAAATTAAGGGGAGGTGTGGCAGAGTGGTCTTGCCACTGGACTGGTAATCCAATGGACCCAGGTTCGAATCCCAATATGTCAATGGGAAGATATTATTGGGTTGGAATTTGTGCTGTACCTAGTATCAGTGCATTACCACAGCACACCGAAATGCCAATACAAAATACCCTCATTGTTCCCTGATTAAATAGCACTGTATGAATATTCCCATATTCAAAATATGCTACAGGGGGGCAATGCCTAGTGAGTTAATTGCTCAATAGGTGGCGTTCTGAGAGTGAGGGTCCGAGTGTGGGGGATGAGACTGTGAAGCACAGAGGCGAAGCAGCTTCAGAGATGGAGTTGGGTTCGGGCCGTGAATAGGTGCTTCGCATGTCTCACTCCCTAGACTGGAACAAGACCTCACGGGCCTCACCGTGTTCAGCGGTAGAGTGTAAAGGCTATCAGCCTATGCCCGAGAGGGCATGGAATATAGAAAGAAAAAAAAAAAAAAAAAAAATTAAGTGGTGAAAAAATAAAAACTTATAAGTT
This sequence comes from Paralithodes platypus, assembly GCA_032716605.1. Taxonomy (NCBI): domain Eukaryota; kingdom Metazoa; phylum Arthropoda; class Malacostraca; order Decapoda; family Lithodidae; genus Paralithodes; species Paralithodes platypus. Next base: position 2,430,887 of record CM064499.1, on the reverse strand, counting down.
TACATGTGCACATATAAAGCCCATAAAACTAGTGGATATATCTTGCAAAATATATCCAATGCTTAAAATTAGATTGCTTCACAGCCCAAAACTACTTACAACAACACTTGGCGGGTGCCCGACCTCGAAAGGGGTTGAAATAGGGGAGCTATCCCCCCGCCAAAGCCGGCTTTCTAGGGCCTTTCCTAGCTGATACTGAGAGGATTGGGTTCTAGTCTTGTGGTGATGGGCTGGTCTATCAGAGTGAGAACTGAGCGATCTCTGCCATACCCATAGCTTACTCATGACTGTTCCTTTAACTTATATATTTTCTAGATCTCAAGTGACGGCGTCTTTTCCGTGGATTGACCTCCCAATCTACCAAGATTGGAAGCCAAAGCGTCACATTTTTTCCTTGCCCCTCAACTTTCTCTTCATAATTGCTGAGGGGCACAGGGCCCTGGGTGGGCTTTGGTTTCCCCCGTTTCTGCACCCTCCTCAGCTCCCCGCCATGGAGTGGCTTCGGTCACCCAGGCTTTATTGTGGTCGGCAAGGAGGGTTCTGTGGGGGCGCTCGGTTATGGCCTTGGAATTGCTCGGGGCCTTGGGGCTGTTCGGCCAGGCAGCTTGGGGAACAACAACAACAACACTGTTGTTTGTACTACAATTGTACTAGCACAATTTCCTGTAATGAATAGTACAGAGAAATTTTCAGATCACAACACCCATAAACGTATCACAGCTCACATACTCCGGCGGGGTCTAGGGTGTCCTATGTTACACTGACTGCACCCTGCACCCCCCCCCCCCTTTTCATGAAATTAAACAATAAGTGACCTAGGGGCCACCTAGACCCTCTGCCTTAAAGCTATACATGGCAAGGAAGGTTTGTCTAGAGCAACTGAAAGGTATCGAGTCAAAAACGTATGATTAGAGGCCCACAACTGTGTGGACGTAATATCTTCAACAGAAAAATTCTTAACCCTCCAGCCCCGGGGGCTATAGCTTGCGACTGTGCTCCGGTACCGGGTGTTTTGACGATCTTTGGCCTATGTAACTACTCTGTAAGTCAATGAATATGTCATGTAATGTTGTGAATAAAAAAGAATAATGTTCCACAAACCTTTCTCTGTCGAATGGCGTTGAGTAGAGGTCTCTAGCCCCTCTGGTTGCATAATGGTGAGCGCGGGAAGACGAGTGCTTTTCGGCGGCAAATTCTTCCCGCGTTCGGACGCGTCGCCTCGGCCATGGCTACGACGCACCTAGCCGCTCGCCGCGCCAATGTATTTATCTCCCTTAGACGATTTTAGTGTTTGATATTGAGAATGTGATGTTTATTTGATATTTTCTAGTTATTTTGAGGCCAATTATATAAAATATGTTTATTAGGGTATCACTGTCACTGATATTGCTAATTTTCACTCGATACCGTACATTTTATTAGTAATTGAGGTAGGTTATTGTTGTATTAGGCACTGATTATTCGTTATCACAGGTGTTTATTATACTTTGGCCATCAAATATTAGGTCTTGTGTCACTTTCACTTTGACAAATATGCTTTAGAGTGTCACTGTCACTGATAATGCTCATTTTCACTCGATACCGTACATTTTATTAGTAATTGAGGTAGGTTATTGTTGTATTAGGCACTGATTATTCGTTATCACAGGTGTTTATTATACTTTGGCCATCAAATATTAGGTCTTGTGTCACTTTCACTTTGACAAATATGCTTTAGAGTGTCACTGTCACTGATAATGCTCATTTTCACTCGATACCGTACATTTTATTAGTAATTGAGGTAGGTTATTGTTGTATTAGGCACTGATTATTCGTTATCACAGGTGTTTATTATACTTTGGCCATCAAATATTAGGTCTTGTGTCACTTTCACTTTGACAAATATGCTTTAGAGATAAAGCATATTGATAATGCTCATTTTCACTCGATACCGTACATTTTATTAGTAATTGAGGTAGGTTATTGTTGTATTAGGCACTGATTATTCGTTATCACAGGTGTTTATTATACTTTGGCCATCAAATATTAGGTCTTGTGTCACTTTCACTTAGTTATATGATTTGTAAACGATTTATATACAATTTATTGTGTCTTTTTTCACTGATTTATATATATCTATAGGTTCTAATCATATGAATGTCACTTGGTATATACATATGTGTCACTTTCACATATTATTATGGTGTAATTGTATTTGTATCAATGTTCTCATAATACATGACTTTTGTATTACAATACAATGGTTTTCTTCCACTTTTTGCCTATATATAATTATAGTGTACATATTGTCATTTTATTTGGCAATTTCAGTATGATTATTAGAACTCCAGCTTGGAGTGGTAATCAAAGAAGCAATCTACAGCACAGAGTGCCACCTTGCACTCCACACACTCCAGGGTTGACTTTTTACCTGACCTCGGCTTCACCCTGCTGTTGTAGCAGACATGGCACCGCTTCTGCTGTGTTCTTCCGGATTCATTCTGAGGCAGGGAACCAAGCCTGTGCCTAGTCAAGTATTGAGCAGACTGCAAGCGGTCAATAACGGCGGGCCCAGGATGTGCCACTGCCCTCTGTGGCATAGCATACTTCTCCAGGAGCTCCGTCAACACCTGCTTTTGGAACCTCCGCAGGCTATTGAACTTCATGGGTGTGTTCACATTCCGAAGCTTGTATATGTTGTAGGCATTCAGAACTGACATGTCCACCATATGCAGAAAGAACTTTTTGTACCATCTGCACGAGGTACGCAGGCAGTCAATGAAGCCTATCTGCATGTCGGACTTGTCCACCAGCCTCATGTTGATGTTGTAGTCCAGGACAGCATCGGGCTTGGTCACCCTGGCCTGGGTGCGGCGATCCACCTTGCCAGTCTCCACCATTTCCCCCTTGTGGATGGTGGTCAGGAGGTTGACCTTCCGCTGGTCGTGCCAGTGGATAGCCAGAATGGGCCCCGACTTCTTCTTGAACACATCACCTTTTTTGGTCTTTGGAGGGAAAGGTGGCATGCCCTTCCTTTTCCCTCGTACTGTGCCTACAGTCCCCGTCTTGCGCTCATGCAGGTACTGTGAGAGAGTGGGGGACGTGTAATAATTGTCCGTGTAGAGGACGTGATTCTTATGAAAGTAGCGGTCCATCATGGCTTGCACCACTGCTCCGCCAAAGCCAATGAGGGGGTCCACAAGCAAGTCCCCTTCCTTCCCGCTGTAGACCAGGAAGTCCAGGACATAGCCAGTTTGGCAGTCGCACAGCACAAAGAATTTTATGCCAAAGCGATGTCTTTTTGAGGGGATGTACTGCCGGAAGCTGAGTTTTCCCCGGAACAGCACAAGAGACTCGTCAATGACGACCTTGCGGAAGGGCTTGAAGTAGGAGGTGAAGCGTTCTCGCATCATCTCATACAACGTCCTAATCTTCCACAGCTTGTCTGGGAGGTGGACGTCAAGGTTGGTGACAAGATGGAGCGCTGCGAGGATATCAAGGTACCGGTCGCGAGACATATATTTCCCGAAGGCAGGGGTGGATATCAGATCATTGGTGATCCAATAGTCAGGCAACCTATGCTTCTTGACATGAGGCATTAGCATGGTGAGTGCCAGGAACACCATGAACTCTTTATGAGTCACTGGGGTCCACTGCCTCATGTGGCCCTTGGTCACCTTTCCCAAAAAGTGGACCTGGAATTGGTGCTGCTTATTTGTCTCTTTGACAACATAGCCTACCACCTCCTCATCAAAGAAGGCCTCAAACAGTTCGTGTGGTGGAGCATTGGGGCCTGCAGGAAAATTGGGGGTAACGCCTGAACCCTCCAGTACCTCATCAAAAGCTGGCACATCAGGGTTGTATGCATCCTCATCAACTACGTCTTGCCACTGAAAAACGTAGAATGGGTCTTGTCTACGCTGACGAGGAGCTCCAGCTGGTGGCCCAGCACGCCCACGGCCAACTCGGGAGGCGCGCGCCCTAGGGCGGCGAGGGCGGCGGCCAGGGCGGTGGGCAGCACGACGGGCAGCACGACGCCGGGCCAAGCGGATGGGTCGAGGGTCGTCGATGTCCATATAGTCATCGTCAGAGTGGTCATCTTGCCCTGACGGTGGACCTATGTAATCATGGCCAGAGTCTTGAGAGAGGTGCCCTTCATCATCAGTGGCCCCCACATAATCTGGCGGGGAACCAGTGATGCGTGGGCGGCGTGCGGGTGGGCGAGGTGGGGAAGGAGTGGCAGGTGAGGCTGTGTCCCCCCGAGGTCCCGGGCTCCTTGGCCTGCGACGAGTGACAGAAAGCAATGTTTCAGTGTCACTAGGGCCAGGTATTGGTGATGCGAGCTCAAAGACTTCTTCAGGAAGACATGTTGAAGGCGGGAGAGGTGGGGAGGACCGTGGGGAAAGTTGCGGGGACGTATGGCTGGGGCCGGCCGGGGTGGACGCCGCGGGAGCCTCGAACAAAACTCTCTTACTTTTCTTAATTTTCTTGGTATATTTCCTACCTTTCCCCTTTTCGGCAGCAGTATGTCTCCTGTCGGGGGACCTAGGAGGCAAATAGGCCGAAAGTGTGGGGTCCTCAACCCTTGGCAATGGTGGGGGTGGTGGGGAAGAATGCGGGGCATCCGGGTCATCTTGGGTGGCGTGGGTAGATAAGGGAGACAATGGCGGACGAGAAGGGTCACCACGCTGACCCTCACTCACAGCCTCATCCTCACCAAGTAGTTTTGCTTGTTCCCTAGCTGCCGCGGCCGCCTTCTCAAGTATTTTCTGCTTATACAAATGTAGCTTGAAAGGCGATTTACCAGGGGAAGGGCTTGGCGTCGTGTCACTTAAGCGAAATTTGGTGAGTGACCTTGAACTCTCCCACTCGCTCACTCTCTCAAGTTCACTGTCTTTAGGTAAACCAGCTTCCTCAACAACTGGTACATCACCTTCATCACTCTCATCACTGTCATGTTCTCTCGCAAATCCCAGGAATTGCTCTTCTTTATCACTCTCATGGCCATAATCACTCGACTTATAATTACTGGAGTCGTCACTGACTTCATCATCAACATTATGCTTGGCATCAGCTCGCTCATAAAGTCTCAATGTCGTCTCAATACCTCCGGGAGATAACACATTTAGGCGATGGCGTCGGGGTAAGGCGCGACGAACAAGCAAGGGCGTCGTAGGAAGCACGGTATCGGACACAGCGGAATCACTATTTGGCGTACTGTCCATGATGGCGTCGGGGTAGATACTGTTGCTGTGGCGGAGTTTACGCCTGGTGGCGCCACCTACCGTCCCACGATACCGAAAATGTACGCGCGGCATTCGAAAGCACGCATGCAAGCAATGGGCGTTCAAGAGCCCTTCCGGGTTGCGCGGGCCGAGTTTGTTATGGGCGTTCAAGAGCCCATCCGGGTTGGAGGGGTTAAGGAAACGTAAAGAGGCTGCCCACTTGCGTAAATCGTGGGCCCTACCCACAATGCCGGGATTACTCTCTTTAATGACCTCGACCAAGAGAGAAGCCAGTCTACGTTTCATCAAGCGTTTACCCGTACTTGCTACCCATAAAGCACCCTGGTGATTTAGAGGTGCCACTCTCAAATATTTGGTTAGAGCTTGCACTGGACATAAATTATGGTGCACCTTTCCCCTTTTCAATGCCGGCACCATGAACTCTGAAAACACGTGTTCACTGTGCTCATTCTTGGCTATGAACCCTGGGGAAGGTGCAATATAAATACACTCATTAAGCCTACCAAACCTGAGGCAATTAGGTGTGTTGCTCATCGCCACCAGCTCAGATACTCTGTTCCCGGTAGCCAAAGCCATAAGGAATACTGCCTTTTTTAAAAGTAATGTAAAATCTGCAGTATGTTGGTACAGACGGGAATGAAGTAACGACAATGCTTTGTCCAGAGACCAGGTAGGCATGAGCTGACGGGGAGGTGGGCGGAGTTTAAAACATGCCCTCATAAAACCTGTTTCCTCCGCGACTGGTATGGTGAGACCGGTAAGGTCCAAAAATGGCATCCTAATCGCTGTTAAGTGATTTTTTAACGTTACTACAGATAAACGTTTCTGCTCGAACAGATAATTTAAATAATTAAAAACCAAAGCCACCGAGGGCACAGTTTGTTCTGTTCTAAGAATCCAAGAAGTAAAGGCTTGCCAATGCGATTGATACTGTCGCTTTGTAGACTGGGTATATTGATTCATGAATTTATTAGTCACGTCTCTACCATATGGTGCTAGCCACTTGGCCTCCTGAATGTCCATAATGCAAAAGTCAGCGAGGTCTTTAGGTTGCCAATTGTGTCTAAGTGGAAAACCCGACCGGGAGTGACCGGGTGCGGGCACCACGTTTTCAATTGCTGGTACCACAACTGCGCCGGCCACAGGGGCGCGATAAGCGAGACTACGCCCCGATAATCCTGTAGTTTGTTTACTACGTGGCACATCAGAGACGCGTCTGGCGGCGGAAACAGATAAATGGAACTCCACCTGTTCCAGTCTGTCACCAGTGCATCTGGCCCGCCCGCCGGCGTTATCGTCCGGCGGGTGAGGTACAGTGGGAGTTTGTGAGTCTCCTCTGACGCAAACAAATCCACTTGTGGATGGTAAGGCTCCGCAATCATTTGGTCAAAAATGGTTTGCTTGAGCGCCCATTCTACTGTTGTGCTCTGTCTCCGAGACAGAGCGTCTGCCCAGACGTTTGCTACGCCTGGGAGATAAGATGCGTGAAGATGAATGTCCAGCCTGTTGGCTAGAATAAAAATCTTTTCTGACACGTTTAGCAACTTCTGAGATCTCGTTGACCCTTGTTTCTGAATACAGTGAACCGCATTCAGATTGTCCATTCTGAAGGCCACCGACTTGCCCCGTAAAGCAGAGCCGTGAGCCTGAAGGAAATATAAGGGGACTAGTAATTCTTTGACATTGATGTGGGAGATTTCTAAATGGGACCAAAGCCCTTGACCCTGGTGCCCTTGGTTTGACTGAAAGCCCAAACCTATCGTTCCTGATGCATCCGTGTCTACCCATACCGTCGGCGGAGGAGAGGTCCATGACATTACTGAGTGTAACGTTTCCCTCTTCGCCCAGACCGCTAGTAAGTTGTGGATTAATTTTGGTATGGGCCATAATTTTTCCGCCGGCAAGAGCGGAAAATATTTGTTGCCCTCCAATATTAAACGTTTGACTTTCAACCGGCCCAACCTTACAGTTAGTTGAATCCAGTTGAGAGAGCCGACCAGAGACTCCCAGATTCTCTGTGTCGTAGTCAGACTGTGAAGGAACAGAAACAATTTCCTGCGAAATCTGTGGCGATTGTCCACACTCTGACTCAGAGTGAGAGTAGCTGTGTCCCAAACCAGCCCTATCCACTGAACTACTTGTGAGGGAACAAGGTTTGACTTTACCAGGTTGACCTTGAACCCTAGAGATTTGACATGATTTAATGTTATGTTGACATGATTGATGCATAATTGTTCCGTCTCTGCCACCACTAGTCAGTCGTCTAGATACCACAAAATCCTGATCCCTTGCTCTAACAAGGGCATCAGGGCTTGCCGGACTAATTTCGTGAATAAGCGAGGTGCTAGGTTCAATCCAAACGGCATCCTCTGAAAGACATAAGTCTGATGCTTTATACGTAAGGCCAGAAACCGTTGAAATCTTTTGTTTACCGAGACGTGCCAATACGCGTCTGTCAGGTCTAAAGAACACATCCATCCTCTCGGCGGAAGTGTTAGCCTGATTTGGTTCACTGTCAGCATCCTGAATGACACGTTGTGAATATGGAGGTTCAGATAAGACAGGTCTACAACTGGTCTCATCTGAACACTGTCCCTTTTGGGCACTAGAAATAGTTTGGATGTAAAGACTGTAATAGTAAAGATGTAAAGAAATAGTAAAGGATGTAATTTTGAGGAACCGGGATGATGACATTCTTGGCGATCATTTCTCGGATCAGTGACTCCACCTCTAATGAAACTAAATTTGCCTTTGTCGGCTGACGTAAACGAGGTCGCCGGAGCCACTGCCAGGTGATGCCCTTGCGTGCCACCATCCTCGCCCAAGTATTTACTGGCCATGCGTGGTGACACGTCCGGAACGACCCAGTTAGCAGACAAGGGTTCGCCGGCTGTACTACCCTTTGATCCACCCGCCGTGAGACCGGCCCTGGGAGTGAGAGAGACTTTAGTTTTTTGATGGTGGTGGTGGATGCTTAGCCGACTGGCCGGCGTTGGCAGAAGACGGGCCCTGGCCCTGTCTGTTATAGTTTCATCCTTTATGACCTGCAAACTTACCTTGTTTATACCTGTACTGACCTTGGGGGGAAGAGGACTTAGGTATATGAAAGGGCTTTGACCCACCCGGCTGAGCTTTTGCGACTGGCTTGGGTTTGGGAAAGTTAAAAGCAGGTTTCTTAGAAGGGGTGGGACTGTGCTTAAAGGCCTGAGCCATGTTGAAAACAGTTCTCCACACATCAGGGGACATTAAAGAGGGAGTTAGCACCGGCGACATGACCACCTGGTTCGCAATTCTATCAGGAAGTTTCTTCACCAGGGACATCCTAAGATCCTGTCTCGCCCGCACCGCCTCGAGCAAGGCTGTACGGATATCCCCCAACGACTGAATAGAAGTCTGAAGGAGTAACCGTCGAGATAGTTCAATTGATCTTCTGACATCCGCGTCCGCGATTGCCCGAGTAGATATTAGCATAGACTTCGCCACCTGGTGCGTAACAATGTATTGGGAAAAAAGTCTATACGCCTTCCCCCGTAGCCTAAACTCCCGGTCCAGGTGAGCTGGGGAAGGTGTAGTGAAAGGATCTTTAAGTTCGCATAGATTGATATTGGGGGCAGCTAAAAAGGCAATCAAAGCAGATGGAACTCCGCCGGCCGAGAAGACTGGCAGAGAGAACCAAGAATGGCTGTCCTGAGGAATCTGGTGCGAAGATTTTGAGGTGAAGGTGGTCGCAAAGTCCTGAGCCTCTACCTCCCATTCCACCCAAGGTCCTGGACCCAACTGCCCCACCTTCAACACTGGATTAGCGGCTGTGTCTGTGACCGTTTGTAAATCTAATTCTGGAGTGAGAGCTGACAGTGCTTTTATATCATTAAAACCGTCATGCTTAGTCCAGTCAGAAAACAGTTTTGAAGCTGATGCAGGGGGCAGTGCAGGTGTAGCTGTATACACAAAATAGTCATGGTGATAATGGTTAGGAATGGCCTTAATATTAACATCAAGTACATTACCGGCAATATCTAAAGCTCGTAACTTTCTAGATTTATTTCCTTGGATTACCCACTCTCGTGGCACTGGAAGTTCCCCTGACAAAGTGGGCTGTGCTACTTCTGGCTTAGTTGGGATCATTTGTACCCATGAATCATCTGGACCGTATAAAAGGGGCATAGCTACCTTTCTTAACGGTGCTTTATCTAAAGGGGGAGGATTCACATCCGCTACCACCCTTACACTAGAAGTAGTCAGTGCCGCCGAAGCAGGCCTAGTGACCATAGTAGGTGATACAGAAGGAGGGTGCGGAATCTTAGTTAAAGCAATGGAAGCAATCAGAGGCCGAACACTTGAACTTGTCATGGAAGCTCCCAGGTCCACTGTAGGAGTCTCCGGCTGTTGGCCAATTTTTGTTGTTAGAGCAGTAGCTAATAACCCATCTATTTCCTCCGCCGTGACAAATTTAGCAGATGAAGAACTAAGAGGTGAATCATTCCTATCCTGTGAGTCGTCTAGAACTGAACCCGACTCCTGCACCTCCATGTCAGAGATTATAGACACCTCATCCTTGTCATCTGGCCCATCATGAGAGGATTCCGCCAAAGCCGGAATCTCGTCGTGTTGCCATGTTAAGTCTGGAATGGATGATGGGATCGCAGCGTCCCGGTGGACGTCCACCATTACCTGTGGCTCCTGAACCAGACGTGGGCCTTCATTCCCTGGTTGGGAATACCGCCATACACCCAGGCCTTGGCCCGAACTCCCTTGGGAGTCAGTTACCCCATCAACCACTGAGCCCCCACTAGACTCTTCTAGAGGGCGATCACTGCCCACAGAACTTTCTAATTCTAAGTTTATAATATCCATTGGTAACCTGTCCGCCGGTAACACCCCCACCACAGTCTCTGACTCCACTCCCACCCCATCAGATTGGACACTAGATAAGTCGGGAGTAGAGGCAGAAAGTGAGGCACGAGGCTCCGGCGAACGCCGGGAGGCCTTTCGTTCCTGAGAATCTTTCCTGGAAGATTTGTGGCTTCGGTGTGACTTAGATCTATCACTAGAACTGCTCTTGGACTTCTCAGATCTATCACTAGAACTGCTCTTGGACTTTTTCTCTTTGCTCTTCTTTCTCGCTGGTGAAGAAGAGTGACTAGGCGGCTGCTGTCTGAGGGGCGACCTGGACCGCGCCCGTGACGTGGAGGCTGTCACCGGGGGCGTAGGTTCACGAGGTCTCTTAGATGTGCCGGGGGCTAGAGTAAGTGCTGTACCCTGCCCAGTCTCTGCCGACTTTCGTACAATTACTCTAGAGGTACGTTTAATAGGGGGGGGTGCTCAATAAGTAATTTATCCCAAAGAATTACGTTATCACATTGAAGCGCTTTATGAGCCACTGTGGTAGCATAAGTGGACAACAGTTGCCTGACCTCCCGCAAAGCGACCGACGAGGGTCTATCATTGTCTCGCAATACTTTAATACTCAATTGAGTACAGAAGGTACAGTTCCCCGTCACCCATAAACCCCTTGAGCGATCTAAACATTTAACACATCTAATGCACAGAGTGTGTGCAAAGATAGGGATACCTGAACAGGAGGGTGTAACACACAAAGCAAAAACAGGGTCTAGGGTAGCCATGACAGAGACTGGTGGAAAACGAACCCACCCCCGGGTTTACTCCAGGTTCTCTATAGACCCGCCGGAACTCTGCCCTGGAAAAAAGAAAATTTCCAGGAATTAATGCTCATAAGGCCACACCAACATGTTCGAACACAAGTGTTAAATAACCCGCCGGGTAACGAGACGCAATACACAACTATTACGGCTCGCTACGCGGGAGGTTCATAAGTAAAGATTTCAGAATATCTTAACCTGTCCAAAAGATTTATGAATATCCTCTGACATGATACAAAGACCAGCATGGCTTTTTATAAATGACGCAGTCTTCCCAGTGGTGTTTGTTAAGTTTTACTGGAAAACCCATAAAAAGACGCCGGCCCCCATATTATCTCGCAGATAAAAAAACTGGGAAGCCTGTCTTAAATGTTAGATCTGGCTTCTCCCGAAGCGTCCTAGATCGCCGTATGTTGAATGGCGTCGATACTTTAACGCATCCCTCAATTGTCTGGTCAACTACACTGAATTGCAAATCCGTTAATCCCACCCTCCCAAGGTGCAACCGCCGGGTGTGAATTTAAGTTTTATAACGTTAACCCCAATTATTCCTATCCCCACTTCTTTGCAAAAGATCGCCGGGGAGGAAAGACCAAACAACAAACAGCCTAGTTTTACTGGATTTGCAAAACCGGGAAAAACTATACTCAACAAGTGTCCGCATGAACACTTAGTTAAATGGGTAAAGCCATCCCGCCGGGAAACACAGTAAGCCTGAACACAGGCTCCACCACAGAGACGCAGTGCTGGAGAGCCTCAAGCCACCACTCGCCGGGGGAAACAAGCCTACTGTATTTTAACCACGCGTGATTAAAAACTTGGCAACCAGCCGGGTTTTCACGGTGTAACCGAGAAAACCCGCCGGAAAAGGCAACCCACCCCGCTCAGATTCAATCTGAACGCACCAAATAGACCGTGGAATTAGCCAAAGCACAACTAACCCAGGACACACAAATAGTCCGTGGAAATAGCCAATACACAACTAATCCAGGACACACACATAGTCCGTGGAATTAGCCAATACACACATGATACAGTAGTACATATTTATAACATAAATCAATAACACTTGTACATGTGGCAAAGTTACGAGAGGATGGCTAGGCCTAAGCAGACGGAAATAAAATGTAATCATGTCATAATATAAACAAAAAGCACTGACTTATATCACAACAGGAACCACCGTCAACACACCACTGTAGCAAAAACTTCCCGGCAAAGGGAAGAACTGACTCGGGACCCAGAAAAAACTTCACTAAGTGAAGAAAAATACGCTGGGAACGTCAGAGAAGAAAAAGCTACCTCATCAGAAAGATAAGAAGAAGCTTAATAACGTGTAGTGAAAGCCACCTACATCACAAAGCTAGCTAACCGCGAAAACGTTTCACGCGTCCACCACGGGACCACGAGGGTACACCCGAAATAGATGACCCAAACACACGACCCAAAATACACTGCACTGCGGGCAACCCGCCCAGGACACTCCTGCTACGCATATCCTAACCTTACTCGATACATCCCGGAGTAAACAAATGAGAAAAAACTCACTAGGGACGCAGAAAATGCGGAACCAGCGGAGCGTGGGGAGGCACGTCCGGGTAGGTTGAGCGCAGAGCAGAGAAGGAAGAATGACGCCTGAGTCAGCGTCTGGTCAAAGATCCACACAAGTACATCCACGATTATATGGAAAGCTTATGAATAGTTATTCTTATTTTCTTTTTGTTTTTTATTTGTTACAAAGTGTTTTCGTAGTGAAAACCCAATTTCATAATGACTGAACCATGAGTGAGGTTGCGTGCGCTCATGATGAAGGCTCCTCAAATTTGTTATGCTCTGCGCGGTAGATTCAAACTACGGCGGATGAGTGTTTGAAGAGGGTGCCTTATGTAATAGGCATAATCGTCAATGATGGAGGGGCCACTAATAAATATAGTTGTTGTGTCTCTTTCACTTGCACATATTGTTATATTGTTTTAGTGTCACTTTCACTTATTACAGGTTTCACTTATAAATACTTATTGAATAGTTACTCTTATATATAGTTGTCTCTTTCACTTGCACATACTGTTGTATTGTTTTTAGTGTCACTTTCACTTGCACATAGTGTTTTATTGTTTTAGTGTCACTTTCACTAGTGTTCTCAGGGTCAGTGCCACTTAGAAGTTTACCAGGATGTGGAAATCATCGTGGCAAGGCGTGATGCACAGTGCTACCTGACATTCCTGGCACTGATACGAGGTTTTGGTGTTTGTCTGGGGTCTTCGGGTGGTGTTGCTGCAGACATGGCACCGTTTCTGGGTCTTGCGACCAGCAGCTACTGGAAGGGCAACGATCCTGTGCTTCTTGTGGTGTTCGGAAGCGTATGTGCGGTCCATGGTGCCAGCTCCTGGCATATGTTGAGCTCGTGGGGCATCCTCAGGCACGGCATATTCCCCAATGAGATCCAGAATGAGCTGTTTCTGGAATCTCCGAAGGTTGGTCTACTTCCTGGGCATTGTGGGGTTCATCAGCTTGTACAGGTTGTACGAGTTGAGCACAGACACATCCATCATGTGCAGGAAGAACTTCTTATACCACCTGCAGGAGGTCCGCAGGCAGTCGATGAAGCCGACCTGCATGTCTGACTTGTGAACCAGACGCATGTTTATGTTGTAGTCCATAACTGCGTCTGGCTTCATGATGTGCTCCCTGGTCCTGTGGTTGACTTTGCCAGAGTCAACCAGGTTGCCCTTGTGGATGGTGCTGATCATGTTGACCTTCCTTTGGTCGTGCCAATGGATTGCCAGCATCGGACCATGTTGCTTGAGGAAGATGTCCTTCTTCTTGGTCTTTTGGGGGAATTCCGGCATGTTCTTCCTCGTCCCCCGTACTGTGCCCACAGTCTGGGTTTGCTGCCTATTCAGGTACTTGGTGAGGATGGGAGACGTATAATAGTTGTCCGTGTAGAGTATGTGGTTCTTGTTGAAGTAGCGATTCATCATCGCCTTCACCACTGCTCCACCGAACCCTATTTCTTGATCTGCAAGAACCTCACCCTCCTTCCCACTGTAGACAATGAAGTCCAGCACATAACCCGTCTTACAGTCACAGAGGACGAAGAGCTTGATGCCGAATCGATGTCTCTTGCATGGTATGAACTGCCGGAAGTGAAGGTTCCCCCGGAACAGCACAAGAGACTCGTCGATCACGACCTTTTGAAAAGGCTTCAAGAATGTGGAAAACTTGGCCTTCATCATATCGTAGAATCCCCTTATCTTCCACAGGCGGTCTGTTTTGTGTACATTGGTGTTGGTAACGAAGTGCAGGTTACCAAGCATGGTGAAGTAGCGGTCCCGGGACATAAGTTTGCCAAAAGCAGGTGTGGCAATTATGTCGCCTGTGATCCAGTAGTCTGCCAGCCGATGCTTCTTCACATGTGCCATGAGCATGGTCAGTGCTATGAACACATACATTTGGGCAATGGTGACAGGCTTCCAGGCCTTCATGTGGGAACTATGGGTCTTGCCGTTGAGGTGGTCACTGAGGGCCTTCTGCTTATTGGTCTCATCGACAACATATGACATGACATCATTGTCGAAAAAGGCCTTGAGCAGCTCGGCAGGTGTTGAGTTGGGTCCCGCTGGGAAAGATGGATCAATCCCTGCGGCATTTTGGGCGTCATCGAATGTGGCATCTTGTGGCTGAAAGGTGGCCCCATCCTCCCACGTCCAGACATCAGCATGCCTGGCAAGGGGACGGGCGGCCTGGCCACGGCCGCGGCCGACCAGCAGGGCCCCTGGCACTGGCACTTGCTATAATTAGCAAGGCCAAAAAAGAAAAAGATTTAGGGTTGATTATACAAGATAATTTGTCGCCAGAGAAACATATTAACAAGCTCTTTAGCGGAATGTATGCAATGGCCGGGAATATGAAAGTTGCTCTGAACTACTTGGATGAGACCATGGTAGCGAAAATTATGAAGAGTATGATTAGACCAAGATTGGAGTATGCAGCAGTGGTGTGGTCCCCGCATCTAAAGAAGCATGTTCACAAGTTAGAAAGAATCCAGAGAGCAGTCACTAGATTGGTTCCAAGTCTCAGAGAACTGCCATATGAAGGGAGGCTAGACAAATTAAATCTACTGAGTCTAAAAGAGAGGAGAGAGAGGGGAGACATGATAATGATGTACAAATGTACCCGGGGGCTGGAGAGGCTGGATAGGGAGGATATATTAATTATGGATACAGGAATAACTAGAGGCCACAGCTACAAAGTAAAAAGACCTACCTGCAAGAACGATATCAGGAAGTTTAGCTTCCCCTTGACATGGAATGTCAATACATTCCATGTATTGACAAATGGAATGGGCTGGAGGAGGAGGTGGTAGGGGCAAGGAACATCCATATTTTCAAGAAAAAATTGGATAAAAAGTAGATTGAGAGACGGGACAACACGAGCTTAGCTCAACTCCTGTAAACTACAATTAGGTAAATACAATTAGGCAATTAGGTAAATACGTCCAAGGGCACGGCCACGGCGGGGTGCTGGGTCGTCCACCCTCTCAGCTTCGTCCACAACAGGGTCGTCTGGTAGGTCATAATTATCATCCCCAGAATCTGCACCGTGGTCGTCCATATATCTTGAAGGGCGGCCATATTCGTGGGTGTCTTCAGGATCATAGGCGGGATCCTGGTCGTCAGTTGGTGGTGATACATTAGGTGGCGACTGCTGGCGTGGTGAAGGTGAGCTAGTTGGCTCTGAAGTTTTTAGGCGACGACGAGAGCGTTTTAGGGGCAGCTTAGGGCCTGCGGTGCTGCTTTGTGCCCCCCCTGTGGCCGTGAACAAGGCACTTCTGGAGGTGCGTTGTCCACTTGCACCACTTGTTGATGGCTGTGGGTCATGCTGGGACAAGACCGCACCACTTGCACCACTTGTTGATGGCTGTGGGTCATGCGGGTACAATACCGCACCACTTGTTGATGGCTGTGGGTCATGCGGGTACAATACCGCACCACTTGCACCACTTGCTGATGGCTGTGGGTCATGCGGGGACAATTCCGCACCACTTGCACCACTTGTTGAGGGCTGTGGGTCATGCGGGGTCAATGACGCACCAGCCGCGGGTGACGAGGGCCCGGGAGACAAAGGAATAGGACTACCCCCGCTCAACTCTTCACTCTCATCCTCACTATCAGCATCTTCACTTCTTTCCCTTTCGGCGGCCTCCCGTGCCTGCTTCCTTGCACTATCCAGCACAGCTCTCCTATAGAAATAACTGGCTATTTTTGCCGGGAAGGAGTCCCCACAGCCGACGCCGGGTCACGTTCACGTGATGCGGGTAGGACACTTCCCATTTCACTAACACTTTCATCACCTTGATGATGTTCACCGCATCCAACATTGTCATCAATATCATCATCACCATCGTCATCATCAGTGCTATGAAAGCCCTGGAATTCTTCGCTATCTTCCACTTCATCAAGATCTTCACTAACCACATGCTCTTCGTCAAAATCACTCTCAATCTCACTAAGGTCATGATCACTTAACTCTTTTAGCACACGTGCAACACCACCAGGACTTAGCAACGTTTTCTTGGTCGTTTTAGCTTTGCCTTTCTTAGGCTTACGGGTCGCGGCGGCGGGCGTCGAATCGGACACAGCGATTTTTTTGGGGTTAGCTCCAGCCATCTTGGGTGCGAGATAAGAACTGATGCTGCCTGGTAGTTTGTGCTTGGTGGCGCTGCGGCCGCCCACGCACAAACAAAAATCCGCCCGTGCAATTTGAACGCTTTGATTTTGATTTTGCCTCATATGAGGCCTCCCGGACTCCTAACCATAATACGTTTTTCCTCATATGAGGCCTCCCGGATTCCAAGGGTTAAAAACAGAACTGAACTTTTTATTTTCTTACCACAGTAGGCCTAAATCAACTTTTACCTTCTTATTTTTGCAACACTGTAATATATTGAGGCATAACTTAGCCTAATCAACTTTTAACCCCTTCAGCACCATGACGTAATTTTACCTTTATTCAGGGTAAAGTTAACGATATTATGCAGTTTCTGAAGGACCTATGTTATTCAGAGGGTTTATTGAGATCGTATTTACCCATTTCAGTCATAGAGGTAGATTATAAGCTAAAGAAAATCGTCTAATGTTAACCAGAATACTCTATGTTGAAAATTACGTATTGGTGGTGAAGGGGTTAACAACCTTCTCACAAGCCTCACCAGCCTTCTCTCCACTCTCCGCTTCCTTGGAAGTCATCACAACATCACTATCCATCTTGGTGAGGCAGGCGAGTAGAAATAATAGCACAAACACAGGGATAATATCCAGATGATGCACGACGCTTGGGGCGGACCACCTGACTAGACGTAAACAATACTTTTGGCGCGAATGGAAACTTACCCACAATGCTGTTCGGTCTTCGGTCCGGTGTTTTTTTCTCTCTGCCTCTCTGCATCCTTGTCCGGATGGCTGGGACATATGGCCGAATATAAAGGTTGTTGTTGACCGAATAAAGCCTCATAAACTCCCCTGACATCCGGACTTGTCCGGATGTCTCAGACATGTGTCCGAACCCAAATGCCTGTCCGGAAGTCTTGGGATTCCGGATTGGAGGGGTCCGGATGGGCGGGGTTTTACTGTAGTTTTATTTGTCTGGATTGTTTTGTTTTATATTTGATTTCTTCTTAGTTTCCACTAAGGAATAAAGGTATAATACATATATATATATATATATATACCCGGTATATCAATAATATATAATAATGATATTATATATAGAAGTTTTGGTGAAGCTTTAAGAAAAAGGAATGCAAGCTTAACCCTCCAGCCCCGGCTATGTATTATATATATATTCCTCGAAACCCGGGTGTTTTGGCCGAAAAACGTCTAGGCTAGGCTACCGTATATTCGTTAATCAGACTGCTTCCCGCATTCCCGCACATCCCCAAGCGTAGCTGTGTTATTTACCTGTAGAATGGCATTAAGTAGAGCTCTCTAAGTCAACTGGTTGAGCTGTGATGATGATTTCATTGGAGATAACTTTATGGCCAAAACAGCCACTTTACACCACTTTTCGATACTTAACAACAACATACAGGCACACACGAACAAGCGACGCTCTCCTTCTTGTGGCCGGAGATGCGGGGCGTCGGTCCAGCCGGCTGTTGTTTACATGCGTCGGACCGACGCCTCGCACACGAAGCTCACAGGCTTGCAACCACTGGGCGTTCAAGAGGCCTTCCGGGTACCTGTTATATGCTTTTTTATGGGCGTTCAAGAGCCCTTCCGTGGTGAGAGGGTTAAATGACGATTCGAAAAAAAAAAAATTTCATTATTTGTTTTTGTCATCATCCATAGTTGTTGTTGTTGTTGTTGTTCCCTAAGCTGCCTGGCCGAACAGCCCCGAGTCCCTGAGGAAGGCCATGGCCACGATCGGGCTTTCCCACAGAGCTCTCATTGAGTGTAGGTTGTGTTGTTGGCATAAGTGGTTGTGTGAAATGCAGTCTTCTATGATGTGTTTAATGGTATGGGGTGCTGTGTTACATCCCGGGCAGGCGTCGACAACGGAGTCATCCAGTCTCTTCTGATAGCTCAGGAGAGCTGGATGGTGTCCGCATCTCAGCCTGGCCAGGTGGACTCTGTCCTCGCGAGGGAGGGAGGATTCGGAAGGATGGATTTCGGGAGGTCGTGCATGCAGCTGCGTGTTGTCTGTGAGTGAGTGGATGGATCGGTGAGAGATATGAGTATGGATGTGCTTCTGGAAGTTGGTTCGGGGTGGGCAGGGAGGGAGAGAGGACGATAATTGTGTGTGATACCGTGTGCTGGGTGTTGTTTTGATATTTCTTGGTGTCTGTGGGTGTGTTGCCATGTAGTTTAGTGGGTGATCTTGGTTCGTGGAGGCTGCTGCCAGGAATTGAGTGCCTCTCATGTCCAGATGGTCTTTGACTTTGAGGATTTTGGTTTCTTGATGTAGGTGATCTGTGGGTGCAGTAGCTGTGCAGCCTGTAATGATCTTCAGGGCTTTGTTTTGAATAGTCTGTAAGGTCTTATGATGTGTTTCAGCTAGGTTAGAAGCCCAGGCTGGGCTTGCATATTCCATCACTGATCTTATGTATTGTTTATATACTGTGGTGGTAGTTTCTTTGCTGTGTCCAAATTTTGTGTGAGCAAGTGACCTGAGGGCGTTAAGTCTGGGTGTCAGTTTCTTTTTAATGTTTGTGGTGTGCTGTTTGAATGTCATATGAGTATCATATGTTACTCCTAGGATTTTGGGTGTGTGTGTATGTGTTAGGGGTGTGTTGTTTATGGTGAGTTGAGGGATGTATTCGTGTTCTCCTGTCCAACTTGTGAGCAGCGTTGCGGTGGATTTGGCTGGGGCTAGATTAAGTCTGTTTGTAGTGCACCAGCCATGTAGTGTGTTGAGATAGGGTTGAAGGAGATCTGTTGCTCTTTTTGGGTCATGGTGTGTGCATCATCATCATCAATCATCATCATCAAATCTGATGCCTCGCTTCCAGAGGAAGCACCCCAAAAGGGATGGCCATGGCAGAAACTGCCTCCAGGCTCCCAGACATGCCCCGACTGACCCACTCCACAGTGCCATTTCCACTAAGTGGATTATAACCATGAACACTGAAGGAGCAGACCCAGAGCAGTCCCTCACCCGGATGGCAGTTCCACCACTGTTTTGCTATTTTATTTACCCCAGTGGGGCCCTGGTTGGAAGCATACCAAGCACAGGAATTTTCTGGAAATAGGAACCAGTGGTCCACTGCTCCAGAGGCTGATTGCACCACCAAAGTGGCGGGCGGTGGGGTCGCCGCATCCCTACGCCAGAGAGAGAAAGGCCAACTTGTGCCAGTGGGCTGTGAGAGTAAGACACTAGGGAAACATGGAGCACACCATTATGGCCCCACTGCCTTCACCACTCTCAAGAATAAAGATAGAAATAAGAATTATGATAAAGGTACAGTCAGAAAACGGCTATGGGAAGTAGAGGACACCAACCCTCACTCTGATAGATCCAGCCCACCACGGGCTGGTGTGTGCATGTGAGTGTTATGTCATCTGCATAGGAGGCTAAGTTTATTTGGGGCGTATTGGGTGTAGTTATATCGTGCATGTACAGATTGAAGAGTGCGGGCGATAGGACGGATCCTTGTGGGACTCCGTTTGGAAAGTTTCTGATTTTAGATGAACTGTAATAACAAGTTGTGTGAAAGGCAGTGTGTTGAGTAAAGATGGGACTATGGATGAAGAAGTGCGGGAGAGGGTACAACAGAGGAAGAGGGTTGTAGGAACGATGAAAGCAGTAACAAGAAATAGGGTGGTCAGTATGGAAGTGAAGAAGTCCTTGCATGACAGTGTGGTAATCCCGACACTGACTTACGGAAGCGAAGCATGGACGTTGGTTGAGAGACTCAGACCAAGAGTGAGAGCAGTTGAAATTAATTACCTAAGAAGTGCGTGCGGAGTTACATGGAGGGATAGACAGACTAATGAGGAAGTAAGGAGGTGTGGTGTGGAGGTAGATGTGCTGGAAAGGAACAACTTGAGATGGTTCGGCCATATGGAACGTATGGAAAGCGAGAGAATGACTAAGAGGGTGTACGAGAGCGAGGTGGAGGGACAGAGAGGGAGAGGTAGACCGAAAGAGAGGTGGAAGGATGGAGTGAGGAAGTATATGAACGAAGGCAGTGCTGGTTGGGGGGAGGGGTGTCGACTGACCGGGGACAGAGGTGCATGAGGGCAGTTCGTTCGTGGCCACCCCTTCGGGGATCACGGCGTCAGGCAATAGATAGATAGATAGTGAAAGACCCGGGGCGAGCTGCAATGTGCTCATTTGTTCAAGTACAGCATCAACTTGTGGCCCAAGAGAAGATGGAGAGGCACCAGAATGCAAGCCATTCCCTGTTCCAAGCCACTGTTCTGCGGGCGTGGGATGTACCGGTAATGATATTTTTTTGTATGTATGAAAAAACTATGACTAAATATATAATAATACAAATAGCCTACATATATCTTGTATCATTTTTATCATTTATGAATTATGTCTCAAAATAAAACAAAAACAATTGAACTGATAATAAATACGACCCGGCGCCCTTAGCTCGCGACTGTACTGTGTTCCCGGGTGTTTTGCCGATTATTGGGCTATGTTCACTCCCCTGTAACTCAATAAATAGGGCATGTATTGTTATGAATAAAAAAAATATAATGTTCCACAAACCTTCCTCTGTAGAGGTCTCTAGCCCCAGTGGTTGCATAATGGCGAGCGCGGGAAGTAGAGTGGTTTTCGGCGGAAAATTCTTCCCGCGTTCGGATGCGTCGCCCCGGCCCCGGCTACCACGCACCTAGCCGCTCGTCGCGCCAGAGTGTTTGCCTCCCATAGACGACTTTAGTGGTTGATATTGACAATGTGATGTTTCTTTGATATCTTTATAGTTATTTTGAGGCCAATTATATAAAGTATGTGTATTAGGGTATCACTGTCACTAATATTGCTCATTTTCACTCGATACCGTACGTTTTATTAGTAATTAAGGTAGGTTATTGTTATATTAGGCACTGATTATTCGTTATCAAAGGTGTTTATTATACTTTGGCCATCAAATATTAGGTCTTGTCACTTTCACTTTGGTAAATATGCTTTAGAGAGTGTCACTGTCACTGATAATTCTCATTTTCACTCGATACCGTACGTTGTATTAGTAATTGAGGTTGTTGTTGTTGTTCCCCAGGCTGTCTGGCCGAACAGCCCCAAGGTCTCGAGCAAGGCCAAGGCCATAAACGAGCGCCCCCACAAAATCCTCCCTGCTTACCACTAACAAAGCCCGGGTGACCGAAGCCACTCCAAGGCAGGGAGCTGAGGAGGGTGCGGAAACGCCCGGGAAACCAAAGCCCCACCCAAGGCCCTGTGCCCCTCAGCAATTATGAAGGGAAAGTTGAGGGGTAAGGGAAAAATGTGACACTTTGGCTCCCAATCTGCCAACTTCTAGGTTGGCAGTAGGGAGGTCAATCCACGGAAAAGACGCCGCCACTTGAGATCTAGAAGATATATAAGTAAAAGGAACAGTCAGAGTAAGCTATGGGTATGGCAGAGATCGCTCAGTTCTCACTCAGATAGACCAGCCCATCACCACATGACTAGAACCCAATCCTCTCAGCATCAGCTAGGAAAGGCCCTAGAAAGCCGCCTTTGGCTGGGGGATAGCTCCCCTATTTCAACTCCTTTCGGGGTTGGGCACCCGCCCAAGGTAGGTTATTGTTATATTAGGCACTGATTATTCGTTATCACAGGTGTTTATTATACTTTGGCCATCAAATATTAGGTCTTGTGTCACTTTCACTTTGGTAAATATGCTTTAGAGAGTGTCACTGTCACTGATAATGCTCATTTTCACTCGATACCGTACGTTTTATTAGTAATTGAGGTAGGTCATTCTTATATTAGGCACTATTTATTCGTTATCACAGGTGTTTATTATACTTTGGCCATCAAATATTAGGTCTTGTGTCACTTTCACTTTGGTAAATATGCTTTAGAGAGTGTCACTGATAATGCTAATTTTCACTCGATACCGTACGTTTTATTAGTAATTGAGGAAGGTTATTGTTATATTAAGCACTGATTATTCGTTATCACAGGTGTTTATTATACTTTGGCCATCAAATATTAGGTCTTGTGTCACTTTCACTTAGTTATATGCTTTGTAAACGTTTTATATACAATTTATTGTATCTTTTTTCACTGATTTATATATTTCTATAGGTTCTAATCATATGAATGTCACTTATTATATACATTTATGTATCACTTTCACATATTATTATGGTGTTATTGTATTTGTATCAATTTTCTCATAATTCATTTGACTTTTGTATTAGAATAAATTGTTTTACTTCCACTTATTGCCTATATACAGTATATACATATTGTCACTGTCTTTGGTACTTTCACTATGATTAGAACTCCTGCTTGGAGTGGTAATCAAAGAAGCACCCTTCAGCACAGAGTGGCACCTTGCACTCCACACACTCCATGGTGGACTTTTTCTCTGACCTCGCCCTCAGCCTGGTGTTGTAGCAGACATGGCACCGCTTCTGCTGCTTTCTTCCTGCTGCTGTCAGAGGCAGGGAAATGAGCCTGTGCATATTCATGTAATATGCACAGTGCAAGCGGTCAGTAGCGGCGGGCCCAGCATGTGCCACTGCCCTCTGTGGCACAGCATACTTCTCCAGGAGCTCCTTCAACACCTGCTTTTGGAACCTCCGCAGGCTATTGAACTTCCTGGGTGTACTTACACTAGTTGTATTTGCGGGAGTGAGCATGCTCGTTAATTCCCGCCTCCTAAGATATGTTTGTCATACCGTGCTTTGAAACTATGCACTGATGGTGCAGACACAACTTCGGCTGGCAATTTTTTCCACCCACTAATCGAGTTGGTAGGAAATCTTTTACTTTTCAGATCAGATTTACTATTAGGCACTTTCAGTTTGTAGCTGTGACCTCTTGTTCTCTCACCTCCATCCCTCTCTATGAAGTTTTCTTGGTCGATTTTGTCAATACCTCTAACACATTTGTATATCTGAATTTGCTGTCCTTGGCATTTTCTTTAATAATCCAACCTGATACTCCGTCCGGTCCGGCGGCTTTGTTTGGATCCACCTTACTCATTTTGTCTATGAGCTCTTCTCTGTTAAATGTGACTTCCGGCATTTCCTCTATACCTATCTCATTGGTTTCTGGTGCAATAAATTCTCCTTCTTTTGTAAATACTGATGCAAAATTTCTATTTAGTTCTTCCGCAATTTCTGTATCATCTTCTATTCTTACAGTTTCTTACAGTAGATCCTCTGGAAAAAGGCAAACTAAGCCTGTGTATCCAGCTCAGTGCCAGTACTTGCACTACTGCGGTCGTTAACTGTATTGGCGGCGGCAGCAGCAGACGCAAATTTTTTACTATTCTGTATTTTTGCTTTATAATCAAACTTCAAATCTTGTCTTCCCCATGCTTTATCAAGATTACTTTCAAACTTCCTTATTTATTCGGAATCGACTACATACTGGGGCAGCACGTTCCACTCATTTACCACTTATCACAAAATGAGTTCTTTGCCTTTTCAAGCCTATTTCTTTCTTTGTAAATTTTCTTAGAGTGTCCTCTCATTCTTGTTCCCTCCCGCATCAAGAAGATACCTTCACACACATCCTCATCATACTTTCCTGACACTATCTTAAAAGTCTCTATCATATCCCCTCTCTTTCTCCTATATTCCAGTGTCGGAAGTCCCAGTGTCCTCAACCTCTGTTCATAGCCCGCGTTCTTCAACGTTGGTACTAGCTTGCTAGCTCTCCTAGGCACTTTCTCCACTGCTTCTATATCCTTCACCATATATGGAGCCCACACCTGGTTCGAATATTCCAGGTGCAGCCTAACCAGCGCTGTATAGAGATTCCTGAATATTTCTTCGTCAAGTGACACAAATGTCCTCCTTATCAGCCCTACATTTCTATTGGCTTTGTTTATCTTTTCCGCTAAATGTTCTGAGAAATTTAACTTATTGTCTATCACTACTCCTATATCCTTTTCTGCATTCACTTCCTCCATCGCTTCATACATGCTGTATCCTACCTTGTCTATCTTGCTAGTCCCAATCTGCATGTACTGTACTTGCATTTTTTTGGATGAAAAGGCATTAACCAATGTTCAGACCATCCCTTCATGCCCTCCACATCTCCTTGAAGCAAACCCACATCTTTCTTACTCCTCACTTTTCTATACAGCTTAGTGTCATCCGCATACAGGTATATCTCACTTCCATTGGTTATAACTTCAGGTAAGTCGTTGATAAATATAACGAACAGTAGTGGTCCCAACACAGATCCCTGAGGTACCCCACTTGTAATTTCCCTCCACCCCGAGCCTATTCCATTCACCAGTACCCTCTGTCTCCGATCTTTCAGGAAGGCTTCTATCCATTTAACACATTTCTCCCCTATACTATAGCTTCTAACTTTCTCTATTAACCTTTTATGTGGGACCTTATCGAAGGCCTTCATAAAATCGCAATATAGCACGTCTATTACATCACCATCCTCCAGAGTTTGCATCCAATCATCTACCACCTTAATTAGCTGTAGTACCGTCGACCTCCCCGGCAAGAATCCGAACTGTCTCCCACTGAAAAGTTGGTTTGATTTCATATGCTCCATTATTCCTTCTTTAATTACCGTTTCCATTAGTTTACATACAACACTTGTCAAACTGACTGGTCTATAATTTCCTGGGTCATTTCTCTTTCCCTTCTTAAATATAGCTGTTATGTTCGCCTCTCTCCAGTCCGTCGGGATTTGTCCTGTATTAAAAGATACCTCAAATAACATTTTTAATGGCTCTACTAACATCTCACCTCTTTCCTTTATGATTCTTGGATGTATCCCATCCGGTCCCGGGGACTTACTTCTGTTCATTTTTGCTATAGCCCTCCTTATTCTAGCATGGGAAAACTCTATTAGTTCTAGTGCTGGTGCCTGTTTGATGGGAATAGTAGGCACTGCATCAACCGACTCCACTGTTAGTACCTCCCCAAAGTATTTCCCCAGCACCTCTGCTTTCTCCTTATCAGTTTCTGCTCTATTCCCATCAGCCAAGTCTCCTATCAGTTCTGGGATACCTACTCTTCTTGTTAACTTTTCCTGAATAGGGTAAGATGCCCAATGCAGACGACTGGACCCAAGGAGACGCACTTGAAACAAAACAACTTGCACAGGCAGAGGATGAGTAGACAGATGCATGAATGGCGGGCCAAAATATTCTTTAACTATCACCTAATATGCTCACATAGTATCAGCTTTTTAATTTCATGTTATTGCGTGAGATGAGATGGATTACAAAAATGTCATGTTTTTGCAAATTCCTTATGGAAAACCTAAGAATTTACTTTTTTTTAACCCATTCGTAGCGGGGCCCGACTTAAGTCTGTGTGCAATTTTGGCGCAATATTGGCTCTGAGAGAGAGACGAGCGACGGGAGGAGTGTAGGTTGCCTCATGACCGCTCGCCACGGTTGCCGTGGGCCTACTGACATATACTACACACACATCCACCCTCCCTCCCTCGCTACACACGTAATTATGTAACGAAATGACCGTATTTTAGCGATTTTGCCCTTCGGTTGCACGATCGTTGCAAGACAACCAGTGATCGTAGAATGATGGTTCAGGTGTCATTGGAAAGCTCAATTAATGCCCTTTCAGGGATACATAATTGTATTACGCTCTGGCTCTTGTTTATGCATGAAAAAGAGCACGGAAACAAGGCCATTTAGAGTAACACCACCCGCTGGGCAGTACATAGAAGTTACCGCCTAGGCCGCTCGTAAGGTGTTAAAGCTAAATTTCTCACAGTTCCCTAATTTTATCCTCTTTTCTGTTAATGTTGGTTGATAGTGCATGAGTTGAAGTATACCCCTGCATGACCAAGAGGCTTTTACTGGTTGATAGTGCATGAGTTGAAGTATACCCCTGCATGACCAAGAGGCTTTTACTTGCATGGCTGAAGGGGAGGGAGGGTGCGTCCCCAAAGGGCCACCAAAAAACACAAAATCCAATAGAGACGCATTTTTTCAAACTGATGCCAGAAGGTCGTACACCACAGTGGTAGAAAGCCATACTCACCTCTCTGTCTTGTATGAATATGGTTGAGTTTCCTTCACCATTGACGGAGCTGCCTTAACTAGAACAAGGGCTACCCTGGGACCAATAGAGACGCACTGCGTAAAACCTAAGGAGACGCGCGTCTCCTTAGGGTAGCTGGGTTGCGTCTCCTTGGGTCCTTGTAAATGTGTGTTTATTTTGGTAACATTATTAAGCATAATAACCTTTTCTTTGATCTCAGGTGAAGGAAACTCAACCTTATGTATACCATACACAGTAGGGAGAATGGCTGTC
Source organism: Paralithodes platypus (assembly GCA_032716605.1). Lineage (NCBI taxonomy): Eukaryota > Metazoa > Arthropoda > Malacostraca > Decapoda > Lithodidae > Paralithodes > Paralithodes platypus. The sequence continues at coordinate 2,404,058 of CM064499.1, read as the reverse complement.
TACCAGTGTGGTATGGCATCAGTTTGAAAAATGCGTCTCTTTTGGACTAAATAATTTTTGCTGGACCTAAGGAGACGCACCTTTTTCCCCCTCTCAGCAAATCGGAATCGAATCAAGCATTTTTTCGCTACACAATCAAATTTTGTTGTAGCTCCCCCACCCCCCTCATGCCTCTCCCTACTTTCCCCCACCATTTCCCCAACTTCCCTCCTTATCACTCGATAGAGTGCCAACATGAATGATCCCAACTCTTGCCTTTGTCAGTCAGACTGAGTGTATCTTACAGTTTCTTACAGTAGATCCTCTGGAAAAAGGCAAACTAGGCCTGTGTATCCAACTCAGTACCAGTACTTGCACTGCTGCGGTCGTTCACGGTGTTGGCGGCGGCGGTAGCAGATGCAACATTTTTACTATTCTGTATTTTTGCTTTATAATAAAACTTCAAATCTTGTCTTCCCCATGCTTTATCAAGATTACTTTCAAACTCCCATATTGGTTCGGAATCGACTACATACTGGGGCAGTGCGTTCCACTCATTTACCACTCTATCACAAAATGAGTTCTTTTCCTTCTCAAGCCTATTTCTTTCTTTGTAAATTTTCTTAGAGTGTCCTCTCGTTCTTGTTCCCTCCCGCATCAAGAAGATACCTTCACACACATCCTCATCATACTTTCCTGACACTATCTTAAAAGTCTTATCATATCCCCTCTCTTTCTCCTATATGCCAGTGTCCTCAACCTCTGCTCATAGTCCGCGTTCTTCAACGTTGGTACTAGCTTGCTAGCTCTCCTCTGCTTCTATATCCTTTACCATATATGGAGCCCACACCTGGTTCGCATATTCGTCTCACCACCGGCCACGACATTGACACGCACACACACGCCTGACGTATACATACACACACATACACATGCACGCACATTCAAGCACGAACCTAAAAAGTTGTAATTGCTTTTGAGTTGCTCACATATCTAACAGACTACCCAGAAAGTTACAGTTTTTACCATTTTCAAGCTGAATGAAGGTACATGATCATGATATTTGGTTGGTTATTGAACGTTTATTATTTACAGAGATAAGCAGGCATAAAACAGGCGTATTAGCACCAAATATGCATGGGAGGGCGAGTGGCACTAGATTTAAACCTCAAATTAGCATTAATGTTCCATGTATAACTACCCTGCACCCTCTAAACTCTTTTGGTAATGGCCTATAATTAGCAAATTAGTATGTTAAGTTGTTGTTGTTGTTGTTGTTGTTGTTGTTCCCCAAGCTGCCTGGCCGAACAGCCCCAAGGCCCCGAGTAAGGCCAAGGCCATAAACGAGCGCCCCCACAGAACCCTCCCTGCCGACCACAAAAAGCCTGGGTGACCGAAGCCACTCCATGGCGGGGAACTGAGAGGGTGCGTAAACGCCCGGGAAACCAAAGCCCCACCCAGGGCCCTGTGCCCCTCAGCAATTATGAAGAGAAAGTTGAGTGGCAAAGGAAAAATGTGACGCTTTAGCTTCCAATCTTGGTAGATTGGGAGGTCAATCCACGGAAGAGACGCCGTCACTTGAGATCTAGAAAATATATAAGTAAAAGGAACAGTCAGAGTAAGCTATGGGTATGGCAGAGATCGCTCAGGTCTCACTCTGATAGACCAGCCCATCACCAAAGTATGTTAAGTTATATTATCTGCCTATTTAATAATATGAATTATATGGCCTATGTCAGTCAGTTTTGTTGTCTAAGCATTGTAAACTTACAACCAAAAGTACCATGCTTTCTTTCAAGTACCAATGAGGTTAATACTTATATAATTTTTGGTGTTTTTGTGATTTAAACACTTCTGCATCTCCTTAGGTCCAGGTGCGTCTCTTTAGGGTTTTGTGATAAAAAGGAGACGCATGTCTTATTTGTCTTCTCACTCTTAACCTAACAAGTGCGCATGGGGGTAATTAGACACCTCTCCCTGTGCGCATGTATTTGAGGTGTTTCCGTCACTAAAATATTCATTGTACCATTAATAGCATTAATACTTATCCATATGCACCTATTATGGGTTGATTATAAAGGTATTAACCTGAAACAACAATAAAACGAGTGAAAACAGCGTTTGGATGGTCAAAATCGGAGATATAGCCCGCGAGTTGTATAATCTATGGGTGAGGCAAGCTGCTTTCCCGCCAATTTCCCCCAAGGCCACTGAGACACAGTCGATCGATACTCTCTCTCTCTCTCTCTTGCACTCGCTTGCCATCAGTAATGACAACGCCCTGCTTGCAACTCGCTAATGTTAGCACGAAAATATACCTCAGAATAAGGGAATAACATGGAAAATAGGTGATAACTGAAGGAGAGGAGGAAAGTGGGGAAGGAGGGGAGGTAGAGGACTGAGATATTGCATGGCCCAGGGGCCAAAAAAAAATAAAAAAATAAAATATTTTTTTTTTTTTTTTTTCGATGTCAAAAGTTGATTTTTTGTTCTCTGACTCTTAAGTCTTCCCGCAGTCCGCCGGGGGAACTCTTAAGAGTCTCCCCGCAGTTCCCGGGTTAAATAAGAACAGGTACAAAATTTTTGTTGATATTCTTTAAAAATATAAACATTTTGCTATTTATCCCCCCTACTCTCAGTTTCCAATCTGTTATAGGCTGACAGAAGCAACTCGACAAAAAAAATAAGTACCCATTTTTGCGTCTGCATTGGGCATCGTACCCTATACTTCCAGAATATTTTTGGATTATCCTTCACATTTATAGCAATCTCTCTCTCCCTCTCCTTCACCCCCCTCCTTGTCTCCCAACTTATTTTATTGTTTATTTGTCTTCGTTCCAGATCCACTTCTTTAGCTTCTATACTAGACCCCCTGTTCTTTTTTAACAATTTTAGTCTTTCCCACAATCGTTTCTTTCTTCTAATCAATGTCCAAAGCTTTCTTTTCATTGGCAATTCTATGATTCTGTTTCCACTATTATTTTTTAGGATTGTGGCTTTTATCTTCCTTTTGCCGTTTACAAACTTGAAAAACATTTTTGGATTCTTTTCATAGTTCTCCACTCATTCCGAAGGTTGTATATATTGTAGGCATTCAGAATGGACATATCCACCATGAGCAGAAAGAACTTTTTGTACCATCTGCACGAGGTACGCAGACAGTCAATGAAGCCTATCTGCATGTCGGACTTGTCCACCAGCCTCATGTTGATGTTGTAGTCCATGACAGCATCGGGCTTGGTCACCCTGGCCTGGGTGCGGCAATCCACCTTGCCAGTCTCCACCATTTCCCCCTTGTGGACGGTGCTCAGGAGGTTGACCTTCCGCTGGTCGTGCCAGTGGATAGCCAGAATGGGCCCCGACTTCTTCCGGAACACATCGCCTTTGGAGGGAAAGGTGGCATGCCCTTCCTTCTCCCTCGTACTGTGCCTACAGTCCCCGTCTTGCGCTCATGGAGGTACTTTGAGAGTGGGGGACGTGTAGTAGTTGTCCGTGTAGAGGACGTGATTCTTATGGAAATAGAGGTCCATCATGGCTTGCACCACTGCTCCGCCAAAGCCAATGAGGGGGTCCACAAGCACGTCCCCTTCCTTCCCGCTGTAGACCAGGAAGTCCAGGACATAGCCAGTTCGGCAGTCGCACAGCACAAAGAATTTTATGCCAAAGCGATGTCTCTTTGAGGGGATGTACTGCCAGAAGCTGAGCTTTCCCCGGAACAGCACAAGAGACTCGTCAATGACGACCTTGCGGAAGGGCTTGAAGTAGGAGGAGAAGAGGTGTCGCATCATCTCGTACAACGTCCTAATCTTCCACAGCTTGTCTGGGCAGTGGACGTCCGTGTTGGTGACAAGATGGAGTGCTGCGAGGATGTCAAGGTACCGGTCACGAGACATATATTTCCCGAAGGATATGAGATCAATGGTGATCCAATAGTCAGGCAACCTATGCTTCTTGACATGAGGCATTAGCATGGTGAGTGCCAGGAAGACCATGAACTTGTGATGAGTCACTGGGGTCCACTGCCTCAGGTAGCCCTTGGTCACCTTGTCAAACATGTGGACCTGGAATTGGTGCTGCTTGTTGGTCTCCTTGATGACAAATCCGGTAACCTCCTCATCAAAAAAGGCCTCAAAAAGCTCATGTGGTGGAGCATTGGGGCCTGCGGGAAAATTGGGGGTAATTCCTGAACCCTCCTGTACCTCATCTAAAGCTGGCACATCAGGGTTGTAATCTTCCCCGTCAGCCAGGTCTTCCCACTGGAAAACGTAGAATGGGTTTTGGCGACGCACACGAGGAGCTCCAGGTGGTGGCCCAGCACGCCCACGGCCAACTCGGGAGGCGCGCGCCATAGGGCGGCCAGGGCGGGCCACAGCACGACGCCCTCGGGCGGAGCAGATGGGTTGAGGGTCGTCCATGTAGTCGTCGTCGTTGATAGAGTGGTCATCTTGCCCTGACGGTGGACCTATATAGTCATGGCCAGAGTCATCTGTGAGGTGCCCTTCATCGTCAGTGTCGCCCACATAATCTGGTGGGGAACGAGTGATGCGTGGGCGGCGTGCGGGGGGGCGAGGTGGGGAAGGAGTGGCAGGTGAGGCTATGTCCCCCCGAGGTTCTGGGCTCCTTTGCCTGCGACGAGTGGCAGGAAGCAATGTTCCACTGTCACTAGGCCCAGGTATTGGTGATGCGAGCTCAAAAACTTCGTCATGGTATATTGCGATTTTATGAAGGCCTTCGATAAGGTCCCACATAAAAGGTTAATAGAGAAAGTTAGAAGCTACAATATAGGGGAGAAATGTGTGAAATGGATAGAAGCCTTCCTGAAAGATCAGAGACAGAGGGTACTGGTGAATGGAATAGGCTCGGGGTGGAGGGAAATTACAAGTGGGGTACCTCAGGGATCTGTGTTGGGACCACTGCTGTTCGTTATATTTATCAACAACTTACCTGAAGTTATAAATAATGGAAGTGAGGTATACCTGTATGCGGATGACACTAAGCTGTATAGAAGAGTGAGGAGTAAGGAAGATGTGGGCTTGCTTCAAGGAGATGTGGAGGGCATGAAGGGATGGTCTGAGCATTGGTTAATGCCTTTTCATCCAAAAAAAATGCAAGTACAGTACATGCAAGATAGACAAGGTAGGATACAGTATGTATGAAGCGATGGAGGAAGTGAATGCAGAAAAGGATATAGGAGTAGTGATAGACAATAAGTTAAATTTCTCAGAACATTTAGCGGAAAAGATAAACAAAGCCAATAGAATTGTAGGGCTGATAAGGAGGACATTTGTGTCACTTGACGAAGAAATCTTCAGGAATCTCTATACAGCGCTGGTTAGGCCGCACCTGGAATATGCGAACCAGGTGTGGGCTCCATATATGGTAAAGGATATAGAAGCAGTGGAGAAAGCGCAGAGGAGAGCTAGCAAGCTGGTACCAACGTTGAAGAACGCGGGCTATGAGCAGAGGTTGAGGACACTGGGGCTTCCGACACTGGCATATAGGAGAAAGAGAGGGGATATGATAGAGACTTTTAAGATAGTGTCAGGAAAGTATGATGAGGATGTGTGTGAAGGTATCTTCTTGATGCGGGAGGGAACAAGAACGAGAGGACACTCTAAGAAAATTTACAAAGAAAGAAATAGGCTTGAGTAGGCAAAGAACTCATTTTGTGATAGAGTGGTAAATGAGTGGAACGCACTGCCCCAGTATGTAGTCAATTCCGAATCAATAAGGGAGTTTGAAAGTAATCTTGATAAAGCATGGGGAAGACAAGATTTGAGTTTGATTATAAAACAAAAATACAGAATAGTAAAAATGTTGCGTCTGCTACGGTACCACCGCCGCCAACACCGTGAACGACCGCAGCAGTGCAAGTACTGGTACTGAGCTGGATACACAGGAGCGCCCCCACAAAACCCTCCCTGCTTTGATATACAGTGTTGTTTAATACCAAGGACTGTTGCATTTTACAATTTTCCCATTATCCATCAATCTTAAGACACGGCCCCCGATAGTGGGGAGGGCTATGAAGATCAGGGAAATTGCGGGGTAGAAGGCGTAAATAAAGGGGTAATATTGGAAGAACTCTGAAAATACAATATTTAAAAGTAACAAAACCTGATAATGGAAAAACCCGAGCCAAGTTTTGGCTAGGTTAGGTTAGGTTAGGTTAGGTTAGGTTAGGTTAGGCTAGGCTAATGTTACCAACATTCTTACTGGCTTTATCCACGTTGAAAAAAAAAAAAAAACCCCAGCCAACTTTCGAAATGAGGTTACTCTGATTTTGGACTCTGAAAAATTGAAAAACCCGAGCCAAGTTTGGTCAAAAGTTGGCTCGGGTTTTTCCATTTTCAGGTTTTGTTACTTTTAAATATTGTATTTTCAGAGTTCTTCCAATATTACCCCTTTATTTACGTCTTTTACCCCGCAATTTCCCTGATCTTCATAGCCCTCCATGTCTTAAGATTGATGGATAATGGGAAAATAGTAAAATGCGACAGTCCTTGGTATTAACCCTTATTTAGCGGGCTAGGTGGTCTATTTGACCATAGCGCCCAGCGTTTTTTTTAACCCTAAATAGGGTTGTTTACGTGATCATTTTCATGCCTAAATAAGACCCAGAGCGTAAAACAAGTATCTATCCCTGAAAGGGCATAAACAGAGCTTTCCAATGACACCCGAACCATCCTTGTACGACCACTGGTTCTCTTGCAACGATCGTGCAACACGAGTGAAAAAACCCTGTAATTAGGTAATTTCCCTACATAATTCCCTGTGTAGCGAGTGTGAGGGGGGAGGGAAGGGTGGTTTTCACTTCAGTTGGTCCACCGCGGTGGTGGGCGGCAGTCATAGCCTTCCTACGCTCCTCACACCGCTCAGCTCTCTCTCTCAGCAACATTACGTGCTGAAAATGGCGCACGACATAAGTTGTGAACTGCCACTTAGTCCAAATTTATTTCACACGACATAAGTTGCGCGCCGCCAATAAGGGGTTAAACAACACTGTATATCAAAGTAAAAAACATCTTCAGACTGATCCAGTAAATAAAAATACCAAACTACAACAAATTACCTGAAAAACTCGTAGCACATACGACCACGACCTCCATCTTAGGGCTCCATCTTCAAACTGAGCCAGCCCGGGCCGGCGAGGGGCGTGACGTGACGACTGAAAGACTGTGTGATTGGTTGATAATTTGATGGAAGGCTGTGATTGGTTCCATGAGTGACGGGAAGCATTGTGATTGGTTCATGCTATGGTTCATGATTCCTAAAAAGACCGCTAGGTGTAGTGATGTTCGACTGAAAGATTGAGGGTAAGAGCTCCCGAATGATGGCCATTGTGTACTATTGCTGCGCGGCCATTGACAGGGAGGTATTTTTTACAGTTTCTCGTATTTCACTTGTAGCGAATTTGCGACGGTAAGTACATGTACACCAACAAAGTATCGTTCATGAAAGTGATAACACACTAATAATCATCGATGGAGCCCGTCACTGGTTGGTCATTTACTTAAACCGATAGATTGATAGATAAAAGGTTCAATATGGTAGGCCGAGTTGGTATTACTGAATGGGCCGAGTTGACATTCACGTGGGCCGAATTAACATTCACGTGGGCCGAGTTGACAATCATGTGGGCCGAGTTGACAATCACGTGGGCCGAGTCGGCAAAGGGCCGAGCTGGCCATTAACCCCGCTCCCACACCCCCGCTGGTTAGGTAAAACGGTAAAAATCCAGGGAAAATATTAAGGAAACCACCCACCAATTATTTTCATTTTTTTTTTTTTTTTTTTTTTAGTTTTAGTTTATTTGCATCATTAGTTGACATTAGTTTCAACCTCCGCAAAAATCGTTTTCCCCTTTATCCAACGATCTTAAGACACGGCGCCCGATAGTGGGGAGGGCTATGAAGATCAGGGAAAATGTGGGGTTAAAGACATAAAAAGGCGATATATACTGTATAATGGCTTTTATGATGAAAGTTGGCTCGGGTTTTGTTGTTTTTCAACTTGAGAAAACCCCAAAATGAAAAAACCCGAGCCAAGTTTTGGCAAAAGTTGGCTCGGATTTTAAGATTTTTCAGCTGCATAAAAGACAGTAAGTGCAAAAAAGAAGTTGGCTCGGGTTTTCTTGTTTTTCAACTTAAGAAAACTCCAAAATGAAAAAACCCGAGCCAAGTTTTGGCAAAAGTTGGCTCGGATTTTTAAAAAATCAGTAACCTAATTATCCATTATCCAACAATTAAGCTACTTAAAGATATTAGCCTAACCTGCCAACCTTACCTAACCGAACCTAGTATTATGAGTGGGGGCTCCCGCCCCCACACCCCCGCTGGTTGGATGGTACATGGGATAGAAAATGAACTTACCCAGTAAGCTCATTATCCAACAATTAAGCAACATTAAAGATTTTAACCTAACCTAACCTACCAACCTTACCTAACCTAACCTAGTATTATGGGTGGGAGCTGCTGCCCCCACACCCCCGCTGGTTGGATAGTACATTGGATAGAAAATTAGGTAAATTCCTAGTGTTAATTAGACTGAAAGGCAGGGAGAAAGAAGTCCGCCGAGTCGTGATGTGTGCCGTCTATGGCAACAAATATCGTTACAAGTTACAGGTTCTAGGTTCTGTATCTCCCTTAATTGAATTTTTCGAGGGTTGACACTTATTTTAACATGGAGTATAGGTTATATTACATCCTAAATGAAATTTAAAAAATCTGTGAAAATTCTTGGGTTGTTTATATAATAGAAGTTACTGTGGGACACGTAATATGTTGAAGGGGGAGTTCTGCCCCCTCTAAACACCCGTCACTTATGTCATCATAATCTGTTGTACTTCATAGGGGGTCCAATTAAGGAGAAAGTGAATTAACAGACTAAATTAGGCCGCAAATTACAATAACATCGCGGGCAGCCGTTTATGGGAGACTTTTTACACATCACTTTCAATGTTAATTTTCTCCCTTAATCGATTTTTCCAAATTATCAAACTTACATAAAAATGAAGTACAGTTTATAGGGATTCCAACATGCATTTCAAAATTGTCATGAAAATTGGTGGGTGGTTTGCTTAATATATACCAAATCCAGTTGGGGTGGAGTGAGTAACCGTAGATTTTCGTAAGGGGGTCAACTCAGAGGGGGCGGATTCGCGGAATGCCCTTATAGCCTAATCCATTTCCGCATATTGCCACCTAGTGACCTATACCACATCACTTACCTCGTCGTTCCTTCCTGTTAAATACCATAATAATTTGGGTAAATATGCAGGACACACAATAATATAGGTAACACATTTTAATTTTAGGCTAGTTTTGGGTTCCTATCATCATAATGCTTCATTGCTAGGCCTAGGCTATAGCCTATAATTTTTATCCCCGGGAAAAATAAAACAAAGTGTGGGATTTTTGTTTTGTTCATTAGGCCTAGCCTAACCTAACCTAGCCTAACCTAAATGTATTTGGGGGCTATTAGGTTAGGTTAGGTTAATGAAAAAAAAAAAATCCCAAGAATATTTTTTTTCCCCACCCCGAGGATAAAAATTAGATAATCTTCAAGGACACTACATCCGCCTTATTACAAACAATTTATTAGGGAAAATAGGGACCAATAGACTCGCCATATTTTTCTCATTATAGCCCGCATGGAGGAATTTCGTTATCGACACTTGAAAAAACCCGATTACACCGAAAAATAACACAAAAATAATGTCCCGACCGTAAACAAAGCATTGCGCACAATGAATCCTTCGTCCTTCTTCTTCTTGTTTTGAAAGATGCGGTGAGTGTGATTCACCCAATAAATGGCATGAGCGTTACTCACAAAAACGAAATACCGGCAACCTGTTTTTGCCCCCTTACAGATCTACATATGTGAGGATGAGAATAAATCAAGGGGGGTGAGGGGGGGCAACGCCCCCCCTCAACCCATCGTTTATCCAATGTACCCCACAATTTCCCTTACCTACCGTAAAAGCACGATTCACCCAATAAATGGCGCAATTTGACGCTGTATCTTCAGATTGACAGGTAATGGGTAAGTTTATGCAAATCCTCCACTCAAACCATGCAAAACAACTATGAAAGACTATATTCCTTGAAGAAACAAACAAAAAACATGGTAAATAAGGTCTTGTTGAACCTTACCTGATAGGAACCCAAAACTGATATTAGAAATTTGTTAGGCAAGAATGTAGTTACCGGGTGTAGGCTAGCCCATCATGTTCCCGTCTATTTTGACTGCCTTTGGATACAAAAATACATTACCGGTACCCTAACCAAACAACCTAACCTAACCTAGTATTATAGATTTATAAGTATTTATTTTATTATAAGTATTTATAGATGATTTATGTTGTATGTCGGTAGTGGTACACCCGGTAAATACATCCTTCCCATTTGTTACCTAGGATATAGGGGTAAAATTCTAGATCCGGTTTCACAGCGAATTTAGCGTTTTGTGTTTTTGTTTTTCTCTGTTTTCTTTAACCCTCCAGCCCCGGCTATGTATTATATATATATTCCTCGAAACCCGGGTGTTTTGGCCGAAAAACGTCTAGGCTAGGCTACCGTATATTCGTTAATCAGACTGCTTCCCGCATTCCCGCGCATCCCCAAGCGTAGCTGTGTTATTTACCTGTAGAATGGCATTAAGTAGAGCTCTCTAAGTCAACTGGTTGAGCTGTGATGATGATTTCATTGGAGATAACTTTATGGCCAAAACAGCCACTTTACACCACTTTTCGATACTTAACAACAACATACAGGCACACACGAACAAGCGACGCTCTCCTTCTTGTGGCCGGAGATGCGGGGCGTCGGTTCAGCCGGCTGTTGTTTACATGCGTCGGACCGACGCCTCGCACACGAAGCTCACAGGCTTTCAACCACTGGGCGTTCAAGAGGCCTTCCGGGTACCTGTTATATGCTTTTTTATGGGCGTTCAAGAGGTCTTCCATGGTGAGAGGGTTAATATACAGTGTTGTTTTATACTAAGGACCGGCGGAAATGAGTACAGTATTTACCCATTATCCATCAATCTAAAAACACGGCCCCCCACTAGTGGGGAGGGCTATGAAGATCAAGGAAATTGCGGGATAAAAGACGAAAATAAGGGGTAATATTAGCCTAACCTAACAACCTTACCTAACCTATCCTATGGCCTTGGCCTTACTCGGGGCCTTGGGGCTGTTCGGCCAGGCAGCTTGGGGAAAAACAACAACAACAACAACCTATCCTAGTATATTAGGTGGGGGCTGCTGCCCCCACACCCCCGCAGGTTTGGTATTAGAATAAAAGATTGACGGTCGCCGAAAACAAAGTTGATAAAATCTACGGTTAATATACAGGAGACGCAACTACGTGTTTTTCAGGTATTTTTTTTTTGGTATTTTGATTTTGTTTTTGGTGTTTTAGTGGAATCTAGTGATGAAATTGAATGGGAATTAAGCATTTACCCATTATCCATCAATCTAAAGACACGCCCCCCGATAGTGGGGAGGGCTATGAAGATCAGGGAAATTGAGGGGTAAAAAGCGTATAGAACACGATAATACACATTTGTAACCCAAATTTGGCTCGGGTTTGTTCAATTTCCAGGGTCAATATACAGGAGACCCAACAATATAGGTAGAAAATTTCTAATGGTAGTTTTGGGTTCCTATCATCATATGCTTCATTTCTATATACTTTTTATCCCCAGAAAAAAAAAAAAAAAAAAATCTTGTGATTTTTATTTTTTTTCTTAGATTTTTTTTATTTTTTTATTAGGCTAACCTAACCAAAAAACCTAACCTAACCTAACCTAAATGTATTTGGGGGCTATTAGGTTAGGTTAGGTTAATGAAAAAAAAAAAAAAAAAATCCCAAGAAAAAAATGAAAAATCCCAAGATTTTTTGTTTTTTTCTCGGGGATAAAAAGTATGCCTAGCCTATATACAAATGAAGCATATGATGATAGGAACCCAAAACTACCATTAGAAATTGATAAGATAATTATCGCGAATAGACTCGCAGCGTTATTAGGCTAGGCTATACATAATTTATTAGGGAAAGTGAAGCTCTATGGAATCCTTATACCTACTGTATTCTTATAATATAATCACAAAGATTCTGTTGTGGTAGAATAGTTTTGATAAGTTTTGTAACTCGACTTTGTCGATATAAATAGTCCCGCGCGTAAACAAACTCGGTCCCGCAATCTTGAGAGCTCTGCTACGGGCGTGTTCATGTTTACAAAAAGTGTTCGGGATGGAGTACACTCGCTACGGTAAAGTGCTATGTTCTACAAAGATGTTACTGTATGTCTAATATATTAGGCTAACCCACAGTAGCTGGCATGCAAGGGCTAGTGTTGTATCCCACGTACTGGGTCTATGGTTAGGTTAGGTTAGGTTGATTGGTTAGGTTAATATACTAGGTCTCGGAAACAAGATTCGTAGCCTAGTTGCGGTAGGCTAGTATTTACATCAAAACTATTTTCCCACAGTGGAATCTATGTGAGTATATTATAAGGATTCCATAGAGCTTCACTTTCCCTAATAAATTATGTATAGGCCTAATAGGCCTAACGCTGCGAGTCTTTTCAAAAAAATTACCATTGATAATATTCAAGGACACTACATCCGCCTTATTAGAAACAATTTATTAGGGAAAATAGGCACCAACAGATTCGCCATATTTTTCTCCATAGCCTATAGCTATAGGCCTAGTCCGCATGGAGGATTTTCGTTATTGACAAATTGAAAAAATACCCTTTTCACAGAAAAATACACCAAAAATCTGTCAAAGATGTCAAATAGCGGGGGTGTGGGGGCAGCAGCCCCCACCCATAATACTAGGATAGGTTAGGTAAGGTTGTTAGGTTAGGCTAATGTCCTTTCAAAGGGCTAGTAAACACTAGGATAGCTTATACCCGGTCAGAGGTAAGAAGAAGAGTCCGATGTAGTCTCCTTGAATGCTACCTAGGCCTAGGCCTATAGGCCTTTTGTTGCATCTCCTGTATATTGACCTAGAATACCGGATATAGCCTAGGCGTATTGTTGCGTCTACGGACCACGGTCTCCTGCATTAGCTGCATAGGTGACTGGACGACTCGGCTCGGAGTCTCGGACAACTCGGCCACGACGGCGAGACAACTCGGCCCATTATTTGAGACAGCTCGGTCCCATGTATTGATATGGGGGCAATTTGACGAGACCAGTCAGGATATAGGATGGGGACTTGGGGACTCGGGAGAGCTAAGTGGAGGGTTTATGGCGTGTGTGTAATGTGGGCAAAATGTTCGCTAATTTATTGTAGGCTAGCCTATAGGCTAGGCCTAGGCTAATTATGTCATAGGCTAGTTCTCTCGATTCATTATGTGTAGGTTAGGTTAATTACGAGTTGTCTCGTAATTAACACGGGGCCGAGCTGTCTCGTTTTTATTGGGCCGAGCTGTTTCGCCGTGGGCCAAGCTCAGAGCTGTCCCGTGGGCCGAGTACCGGTAGTCTAGCATTCGCTGCATATTGACCATAATTTGTGGTAAGAGTTGTATTATCGGGCGTACCACTACCGACGTCACATACAGCATAGGCTAACTCCTCTCTAAAACATTAACCTAACCAATTTACCAAACAACCTAACCACCCATGTGGGCGAGCTTTGCGAGTTGTAGCTTAGGCCTAGCCTATGTGGGGGACTGTGTCAAAGCCTCAAAGGCCGCTGAGAGGTCAAGGTTAGCGATTGAGGAGAGGATATTTTGTTCCAAGTTTAGCACCTGATCTAGGCCTAGCCTATAGTTGAGCAGGTAGGTCTGAAGTTCTGAACTCTGAAGCTTGCCTGTGTTGAACAAAATATACCGGTCGCTCAAATTAGACACGAACGGAACCGCCGCGTCATGTAAACAAAGCTACAATTCGGCCATCGGTGGGCTATACTATAATAAATAAGCAATAATTAATCAATAAACCGAAAAAAGGGATACCAGTCTACTGTCACCTTCTCTTGCAGCACTTGGTCTTGGTCACTCTTCAGTTCAGTTCAGTTGGAATTCGGGAAGTTTAGCCTTAACGTCGGCACTTCCCTAAGAGGTTTTGTTATTTTTCTTTTTGTGACTTTTTGTGACGTGCTCTTTTTGTCTAAAAATAAAAATAAATATATCTCATTTTTCATCCCTTTTTCTGAAATCTTCTTTCTTCAGTCTTGTTTCTTCTCTCTTCTTCCTTCATTCTTGTTTCTTCTCTCTTCTTATTTCAGTTCTTTCAATTTTTTCTCTCGTACTCTCCACATTTGATAGATTGTCTGAAACAGACTCTATCGCTTATTTCTTTGTTAAATAAAATATGTCCGATGACTTGGTTTTCAAATTTTCAATATAAGGCTGTTGGAACCCTGGATCTTTTATTCTGCATGCTTTATAAAATGAACAATGTAGTAGAAAATGTTTTAGGTCTTCTGTTCCTTCCTTACACAGATCGCATTGTGTCTCTCCTCCCACATGCCTATTTCTATCTTTTAGATTTAAGTTATTTGTCCTACATCTGTAAAATATTATAGATGCCTGTGTGTTGTCATAAATATCTTCCTCGCTCTTAATCTCCTTTTTATAACTTCTATACACTTCTAGGCTACTCTTCTCTGCCAACTCCTCTCGCCATCTTCCCGAATCCCAGTCCAGAACTCTTTTTCTAATGTCGTCCTTCTTAATATTTGCTAAATTTGTTTCTCCTAACTTCAAATTCCCTACATACTTTCGAATTTCTGCAGTCCAGGGATCTTTACTATTTCTAAGTTTTTCCTCTGTGATTCTTCTTAGCAAGTCATTACTTTCCTCTCCTACTAAATTAATATTTAAGATATTATATATTACCTTCCATAATTCTCGCCTCCATTGATGAGGCTCCTATTTCACCCCTTAACCCGGGAGCTGCAGGGAGACTCTTAACCTCTGAAGTGCGCATGGGGGTAATTGGAAACGTCCCCCTGTGCTGACGTATTTGAGGTGTTTCCGTCACTAAAATATTCATTGTGCCATTAATAGCATTAATACTTATCCATATGCGCCTATTATGGGTTGATTATAAAGGTATTAACCTGAAACAACAATAAAACGAGTGAAAACAGCGTTTGGATGGTCAAAATCGGAGATATAGCCCGCGAGTTGTATAATGTATGGGTGAGGCAATCTGCTTTCCCGCCAATTTCCCCCAAGGCCACTGAGACACAGTCGATCGATACTCTCTCTCTCTCTTGCACTCGCTTGCTATCAGTGATGACCACACCCTCCAATCGGATTTCTAATGTTAGCACAAAAATATACCTCAGAATAAGGGAATAACAGGGAAAATAGGTGATAACTGAAGGAGAGGAGGAAAGTGGGGAAGGAGGGGAGGTAGAGGACTGAGATTTTGCATGGCCCAGGGGCCAAAAAAAAAAAAAAAAATATATAAATTTTTTTTTTTTTTTTCGATGTCAAAAGTTGATTTTTTTTTTCTCTGACTCTTAAGAGTCTCCCCGCAGTGCGCCGGGGGAACTCTTAAGAGTCTCCCTGCAGCTCCCGGGTTAAGAGTTCCCCCGGCGGACTGCGGGGAGACTCTTAAGAGCAGCTCGAGCTTTTGAACGCGTACCAAAACCGCGCGTTTATAGCCAGGCGGCTGAAAATTGGTGTGGGTATAGTACTACATGTCAACTCTCGACACCACCCCGCCAAACGCTCACCCAGCACTCGTGCAAGCACCACCGCGCCAGTAACCAAGCACTAGTCATGGAGCCCACACGTCCCTCACGCTCGCTCCCTGATGACACAACCAGCCCTCCTTCTGGTGGTGTTAGCCGCCGTGGAAGGCAGAGGGTGGCTGCTAAAGACCCTAGCTACCAGTACGACACGCCCTACAGCTCTGAGGACGAAAGACCAGCACCCAAAGCACGAAAAACACGTGCAAGCACGACAAAGGTACAGAGGTCATTGGTGTTTCGGGACACTGCCACCACGACCCAGGCCACTGCAACAACCACTACCACCACCACTGCCACCCCTGCCACCGGTACCAGCGACGCAGGAGGCCGCCCTAGGGCTGCAGAACCTGCGGGGCAGGAAAAATTAAAGGCACGGGCGTAGGGAAGAGAACCCGTACGCCAGCCACAGTGCCCCTACCACCACCACCACCACCACCAGCCGCCCCTGGCCCGGCTGCCCCTGCCGCCCCTGCTGCCCCTGCCCAAGGAAAAGGGAAGGGGAAGGAGAAGGGGAAAGGGAGAGGGAAAGTGACTGCTGGCCCTGCTGCCCCTGTTGCCCCTGCCGCCCCTGCCCAAGGAACAGAGAGAAGGGCGACAGGCACCACCATCATCTTGCCATCAAGACCACGCACCACTGCTGCCCCTGCCGCCGCCCCTGCTGTCCCTGTCCATAAGACTCCCGCAAGTGCTGGATTGACCCGGAAAACTCTGACACCATCAAAGTATGTCGCCCTGCTGTTTGATGGTGATTCGCAGGGCATTGGCAGCCCGGGTTTCGACGACGAAGCCCTAGCACGGGACCAAGGGTGGGGGGATTTGGGAGTGGACAGTGGGAGTGAGTCCGACGTCGGTGACGAGAATGAGGAAGGGCATCGTCTGTCAAGTGAAGAGGAGGGTGATGATGATGCAGTGCTGTATCGCGACCATGGAAGCTATTATGCCCTGTTTTTCTACAGGTTTAACTTGGGTAATGTGAGTTCTAATTGACTGGGTATATAAGGCTGCATGCACAATACAAGATATGAGGAATAGAGAACACAAAGAAACACATGGTAGCAAGTTACACGATCACGTTTATTGATATACCACTGCAGAATACTTGTGTAAGACAATATAATAGAATCGAACAACACTAGCATAAGTGGATCTGGATGGAGCCTAGTCTCCCACTTCCAACGTTCAGGTATTAATCTTCTGATCACTGGCTTTGATTTAACAGGTTTATATACCGAAGACCATCAATGTTACTTATAGAATCATATTCACTGTTAGATTTCTTACTGGTAGCTCTGGTGCACAAGTAGTAGTTCACAGACTAGATTAGACACGCGTATTTTAGAGCACGGGAATTCTAGTAACCTCAGAGCGTACTGATCTAAGTTTTCTATTCTTGTCTCAGAAATACATAGAACGCAAATCAATGGGCGAACCTTCAGATATTACTAGGGTTTCCTTCTAGGTAATAATATCTGGGCATATGGTTGATTACGAGAGTTAGTATCGCCTGTTAAATAATGAACACTGATACGCTTAGCACTTCCTAATTGAACGGTACACAAGAAGAAGAAGAGAGGTACCTTGGGTAAACTGCTGCTCCAAGTTATCAACATATATACCCTATGTCAACACTACACAGAGCAAACAACGTATATAACTCCACAATGAATGCACAGAGAATGTGGTGGAACATATACAGTGTTAGTGAATAGTCCATAAGTGAGTGAAAAGTGAAGTGGAATATCTGCCCCCCTGGTCATCTGGGTATCAGTTCAAACAAGATGGCGGGGCGAGGTGGGACAATCTCAACCCAGGGACGAAATAGTGATGGCCTTGAAATCAACGAACTGTTATGCTTTATATCAAATAAAATAGATAGTCTACCTACAGACAGTATTGTGCAGCTGTGTGTGCCCTTTTATGATGAAGATAAAATTGTGGCAGCCAAGAACAGAGTGTTCGATCTTATTGGTACTAGTGAAGATAACAATTATCGAAATATTAAACGAGTTGGTGCAAACAAAAGTGCTGAGAACATTAAAGACATTATTAAATTGCTACAAGAGAGTAAGGCTATGGGCTTACCCACTTTCGTGGCCATGGACCTAAAGGACCTACCACCTATACAATTTGATAGGATAGATGTGTCAGTGTTACTTAGTGAAATCAAGAACACCCAAATGGAAGTTAAATTACTGAGAGAGTGTACCACAGGTCAAAAAGAAACCATAGAGGACATAAACAGTGTGGTTTCAAATGTAGCTGACAGAGTGAATAAGTTAGAAAATAACTCTACTAACGCTCCACCTCAACCACAGGCACAAGTGACACAACAACAGCAGCAGCATCTAGAACAACAGCATCAACAACAACAACCACCCATAGGCCTACAACACCACCACCAGCAACAGCAGGCTGAACTACAACAGCAACAGCTGCAACAACTCCAAACACAACAGCCCCAGCAACAACAGCGACCCATACAACAACAGCATCAACAGCAACAACAACAACAGCAGCAACAACCACAACAGCAGCAACAACCACAACAGCAGCAGCACCAGCAGGTGCAACAGCAACAACAGCAGGTGCAGCAGCAACAACAGCAGATGCAGCAGCAACAACAGCAGGTGCAGCAGCAACAACAGCAGCAGGTGCAGCAGCAACAACAGCAGCAGGTGCAGCAGCAACAACAGCAGGTGCAGCAGCAGCAACAGCATCAACAAAAACAACAACACCAGCGACAACTACAACAATCCAAACTAACCCAGCCAGCATTCATATCAAAGGCAACACCAGGTGTGGCAGCAGCAGCGACCACAACAGCAACAACACCGAACACAACAGCAATCTTTATCGTCGGCAACGAGAGAAGATAATACAGTACCAGCTACACCATCCTCAAATTTACCTACACAAACTGAACCAAATGAAGGAGCCAATGCAAGGGAAAACCCATGGACTATGGTCAAATGGGTGAATGGCAAGCCTCGCTACTCTAGGGAAGGCGAGCAGGTTCACCCTAGACCGAGAAACCAGCCAGGAATTAAAGGTAGGGTCAAGGATACTGGCCTCAATACCATCAAAAGGCCCCGACTAGCTAGGGTGTTTGCCACAGGATTCAACCCTAGTGTTACTGCTGAGAATCTCAAGACATACTTGGCTGATAATATACTTATAAATATAGAGGTAAGACAGCTGACCACCCTCTCCAGGTCCACTACCTGTGCCTCCTTTTGTATAACTAGCGAATGTCCAGATCCAGATGTTTTCATGAATCCTGACCTGTGGCCAGAAGATGCATATGTCAACTGGTACAGAGAACCAAGACAATATCCCAATGAGGACAGTGCAGAGGCTTCTGGGACTTGGAGGCATCGCACACCACTATCCAACTCGCAGTAATGGAGGGGATACCAACAACAGCAGCAAGTATAAAAGTAACTTCATACAAGTGCAGAGGACTCCCCAAAACAAAGAGGAATCTCCTGTTGCGACCTGACATCGTATCTACATTAAGGACCAGTGACATAGTCTGCCTTCAGGAAACCTGGTACACAAAACAGGACTTAGGTAATTTGAACATATTAGATAAAGATTTCCATGGGTACGGGGTCTCCACTACGGACACACGTGATGGTATTGTGGCAGGTCACCCCCCAGGGGGAGTTGCAATAATGTGGAGATCGTGCCTAGATAGTGTAATTAAAACCATTGAGATAAATTTAAGCTGGTGTGCGGGAATACAGCTGGAAGTGGGACACAGAAAATTTGCAATATTTTGTGTTTACTTACCGTATCAGTGTGCAGAAAATGAAGAACTTTATTTGGAAAAGTTAGGGGAGCTTGGTGGCCTAATTTCTGAATTAGAGATAACGTGTTACTCAGTGGTAGGTGATTGGAATGCTACCCCTCACGAGTTGGGTGGTTCCATGTTTGCTAAACATATGTTAAGGTTTTGTGAGGAGCAAGGTTTAATTTTGTCCTCCAAAAACCTGCTTCCAGAAAATAGCTATACATGTGTTAGTGAAGCATGGGAGACCAGGTCGTGGCTTGATCATGCAATCTCTAGCTCTGACTTTCATGACTCTATCTCAGAAATGGCCATAAGATACGACATTACGGATGACGACCACATACCTATAGAATTAACAATCCAAATTAATAAAGCACCGGAAATAACAGAAACTAGCAATAGCATCAAGGCAAAAGGTAATCTCAAATGAAGAGTGCCAAATGTACTGTGATAAAACCAAGGACTTATTAAATAGGGTGCAATATGATGGTAATGGTGTAGCACAATGCAGGGATCCAAAATGTAGTGATGCACAACACAGAAAGGACATTATTAAATTTTACAATAGTATAATAGATTCTTTATCAAAAGCGGGGGAAAGTATTTTTAATAGCCGTAAATATAATTCCTCATTCAATAAGCCAGGTTGGCAAGACTATGTGGCTGACCTGTATCAGGCCTCCAGAGATGCTAGGTCTCATTGGCTTGAAGTAGGTCAGCCTAGACAGGGGCCTATATTTGAACTTCACAAAAGAGCAAAGGCTAGGACCAAATATGCCATTAGATTTATTAAGCAAAATGAAAACCAATTAAGGAAGGAAGCCCTTGCAAAGAGTCTGGCAGAAAAGGATACTAACTGTTTTTGGAAGGACATCAGATCCATGCAAAATTGTAACACACCATTACCTGTCAGTGTTGAGGGGGTTACGGGTGAAGAGAACATTGCTGACTTATGGAAAACTCATTTTAAGGAACTACTTAACAGTGTAAACCAAAGGTCTACTAATGGTGCAATTCAATATTTGAAAGATAGTAATTATGAAGACATTAAAGTGACTGAAAGTGATCTTGAGAATGCCATAAGAAAACTTAACCTAAATAAAGCTTGTGGGCTGGATGGTATATATGCAGAACATCTTAAATATGCAGATAAGTTGTTAATAGATAAACTTAGTTCTTGCATCACCAGTCTATTTACGCATGGTGTCCTGCCGGAGTCTATGATATCCGTAATACTTGTTCCTGTCATTAAAGATAAATCAGGTAAAATTACAGCAAAAGACAACTACCGCCCAGTAGCACTTGCTAGTGTGGTGAGTAAGGTAGTTGAAATGATAATGCTAGAAAGAATGTCTGCATATATTGTCACCAGCAGCAATCAGTTTGGCTTTAACCTCTGAAGTGCGCATGGGGGTAATTGGAAACGTCCCCCTGTGCTGACGTATTTGAGGTGTTTCCGCCACTAAAATATTCATTGTGCCATTAATAGCATTAATACTTATCCATATGCGCCTATTATGGGTTGATTATAAAGGTATTAACCTGAAACAACAATAAAACGAGTGAAAACAGCGTTTGGATGGTCAAAATCGGAGATATAGCCCGCGAGTTGTATAATGTATGGGTGAGGCAATCTGCTTTCCCGCCAATTTCCCCCAAGGCCACTGAGACACAGTCGATCGATACTCTCTCTCTCTCTCTTGCACTCGCTTGCTATCAGTGATGACCACACCCTCCAATCGGATTTCTAATGTTAGCACGAAAATATACCTCAGAATAAGGGAATAACAGGGAAAATAGGTGATAACTGAAGGAGAGGAGGAAAGTGGGGAAGGAGGGGAGGTAGAGGACTGAGATTTTGCATGGCCCAGGGGCCAAAAAAAAAAAAAAAAATAAAAAAAAAAAATATAAAATTTTTTTTTTTTTTCGATGTCAAAAGTTGATTTTTATTTTCTCTGACTCTTAAGAGTCTCCCCGCAGTGCGCCGGGGGAACTCTTAAGAGTCTCCCTGCAGCTCCCGGGTTAAGAAAAATCACGGCACAGACAAATGCATATATGTGCTGAAAGAAGTGATTGATACATACAACAAACTAAATAGCTCAATTTTCTCTTGTTTTCTTGATGCAAGTAAGGCTTTTGATAGGGTGTGTCACAAAACCTTTATCGTATAAATACGATAGAATATGACTCTTTTGTGATCTTGTATGTCTCTGTGACGTCACGATCTCTCCTACAGCACGACGTAGGACGAGTAGATCGTATATTATAAGATTGTAAATAAGTTAAGTTATAAAAGGCCTAATATGCTATTAAGCAATATTGCCATGGTCTTATGTAGTATATATGAATTTATCGTATATATTAATATAATTTATCGTATAGAGCAACCTAAATGCGGTATGATAATTTGGGCTCCTGGCGGTTTGCCAAGGCAGCAAGGTGTGCTTTTGAGGTACGCCAGAGCCTTCACGAACACCAACCAGTTAACATCTAATTTTCCGGCCTCAGTTGATCGTGCTTTTGTGCCTCTAATCACAATACACATACAGCAATACACACAACTACACCATCACGACGCTCTCATCGACATCATGACTGACTGATAGATAAGCATATTATTCATGTCCATTCCCATGTAATCATTTATTCTTTCTTTAACTTGACTAGTGTCTTGGGACCGAAGTCTCGTTCCCCATTGTCCACCGCCATATTGGGTAAAACGTTCTCCCTTGCCTCATTGCCACGTGGAACTATTGGTGAGTTAATTCCTGGCTAATATTAACCCTTATAACCTTACCCTATAATTATATGCATTTATTATGTGAGACCTTTGGATATAAATTAGCTTGTTTCAGATTGAATTCAATTTAGATATAGAGTATTCATTTAGATTGATTTTATTTGATTCATTATAGCTTAGTAATATTTAACTTCCATTGATAGTTTACCACAACCTTATTTGAAAAATTAGTTAACAGGGGAGTGCCTAGCTATATTGTTAGGATACTTATTTTCTGGTATGCTAATCAAAAAATGTGTGTAAGATGGGGCAACATCCTGTCAGGCTCTTTCGCCGTAACCAATGGTGTTAGGCAGGGGGGGATATTGTCTCCGTATCTTTTCAACGTCTACATGGATGATCTTAGTCTGGAGCTGAACAAGACTCGCACTGGGTGCTGTATTGGCAGCACCATTGTAAATCATCTCATGTATGCTGATGACCTAGCCTTAATCGCGCCCTCTGGAGCAGGACTGGATAAATTATTAAGAGTATGTGAAAAATTTGGAATCGAACATTCAGTCAAATTTAATCCTATAAAGAGCAATATCATAATATTTAAATCTAACCTTCTATTGAAATCAAAGCTACCTAAATTCCATTTGTATGAAGAAATTATAGAAGAAGTAAGTAAAGTAAAGTATCTAGGACACTATATTTCATGTGATCGCTCAGATGATGAGGATATGGGTCGTCAGCGAAGGCAACTTTACATGCAGGGAAATTCAATATTAAGAAAATTTCATATGTGCACATGGGATACAAAAATAACATTGTTCAACTCCTACTGCTCACCAATGTATACAGCACAACTATGGTGGAACTATAAGAAAATTACAGTGAATAGACTAAGTATCTCATATCACATATCATGAAAATGTTTCTGGGGCTCTCAAAATATGAGAGTACAAGTACGCTATGTGCCTATATGAACTTACACTGTTAAAAATCACTCATTAGAAAGCTAACATATAAATTCATTCAGTGCCTTAACACTTCTGAGAACAGGATCATTAAAATGCTACAAACTCCAAGCATAGTGTACACCTCCAGGATCCAGGCGCACTGGAGGAAGTTGCTCTATATTTAACCTTAAGTAATGATTTCAGGTCTGCTACTCTACAGAATTAGCATACCGGTACTGATCCTCATAGTGCAGTACAGTACCGATATTCCTATACTGTACTGTAGCAACATACTGTACCGGAAGCTAAATGATGTGAGGCATGGTACTGTACACAATTAGGACAGTGGTTTTGGTAACACAGTAGTTTGATGACCACTGTTTTTGGTTGAGGCAGTGCTGTGAACTACATGATAGCAAGCTGGGTATTATTTAATTTCTTTTTATTTTATGTAGCCTATGTACAGTAGCTTATATATATTTATATATATTTATCTTACTGTAAGGTATATATGGACCCCAGTATGGTCCCCTCTGTACTGTGTGAGTCTGAAATAAAGTATTATTATATTATTATTATTATACTGGGGCAAAGAGATAGCCACTTCGTAGAAATATTAATTAGTGAATCTCTAAACAGCACAGTAATATGTAGTACTGCAAAAGGGAATCTTAGGTAGCATCTGATGGGTCTGGTCCTGGTTATCTTGCGTCCATGATGTTGGGGGCTAACGACTGGTTCCGCGGCCGTCCAGGGGGCCCATATGTGTGAAGTTCTTAAATACGTGGGCAGGTGCTTCTATCCAAATCTGTCACGGAGTCTGCCGGCTCTGGGATCTCACTCCGGAACAACACAAGGGCAGAGCTAGAAGTTAACTGCAGGGTAGTGACCTCTGGTTGGTGTCTAGCTTTCAACTGATTTGACTGGGGGCGGGAGTTAGATTTATAGGCTCGGTTCTGGACCCTGTAGACAGTAGGGATCTCGAGTCTTATGTACTTAATTGAGCTCTCAATAGATATGGGAACTAGGTAAGATGGTATTTACTGTTGTGGCGCATGGCTATAGGAAAGCCTTTATATTTTCATATAACAGCCTTAGTAAGAGGTACTATTTTGGCTATACTGGAAGTATTTAGGGGAGAGAGACTGGATCTACTTTGCAAGGAGGATGGGGACAGCTGTGATAGGAGCGTCTCTCTAGATTGTTCAATCTTCATTCTATGGTATAGCTGAGGTGCTAATTTAGTGATCAGAGCATGCAAGAAAGGTAAATGGTTTATTGTGAGTTAATAGAGGTTAGTAAAGGTGTTAGTCATGCATGGTTAGTTCATTGATAGGAAGAATTCCTGTGCTACCTGGCAATAACTCGAAAGTCAAAACAGGGGCCAGGTATACCTCCGCGGGGGTGGGGGTCTCCCTCCTCGGGTGGGCAAAAAGGGGGAGCTGGGCGCCCTCTCTCTGTGATAGTCGTCCGGCGGCTGTGGCTAGGGGCTTGCCATATCACCAGTGTTTGTAATAACCCTCTGTGTATGAGACAGATGTGGGTGTCCTTAATACCAAAACCAAAGGTGCCTTAGCTAGCTGGTTTTACTCGGCTGGTTGTTAATTGTAGGGTTTGCTGGATGTGGTGGAGACTGGGTTGCTAACTCTGCCACATTTATCTGGAAGTATGGCAATAGAAGTTAGTTACTGGCGGGGCGGCTAGCCTCGCACCGACGACCATTGGGTGCAGGGTTGTGAATGTGTTGTAAGAGAATAGATGGCATGCAAGGGGCTAGTAAAGTTCTAATGTTGTTCTGGCCTACTAAGTGAAGGTAGGCTGGATAGGAGTATATATATAAAAAGGTTGGAGAGCGTTAGCAACGGACAATTCAAGGATCTTCAAGAGGTATGAGAGAGAGGCTAGGTCGGACAAGAGTCGAGAAGCGCGGGTGTCTTAATGAGAGGGGGGGAGAGTTCAAGGGCTACAGGGAAATTTTGCCCCTAAGGTCCCTGGGCGTGGGGGTGGCATTAGGCTACAATTGATATGGAAGTTTGAAAAGGCAGTAGAATACGTTAGCCAAATGCTACCGGGGAATGCAACTATGGGGTGGTATATGAGTCTGGAAAAGATAGAGTTATGTGATCAGTCCGAGGGTTATGGATATTATTAGTTGGCCCTGGGAACTGCGTTTTCTATTAAATATAAATATACCAACAACAGCGGCAGTTCGTAGGGGTACTTAGTTATTGTTTCGGGGTACTTATGACAGATACTGGTAACCAGGTTATCTTATACAATCTCTGGTTGGGGTAAGAGGTGTAAGACACGAAGTAAATTGGCGTAGTGTGGACTGTGGATACGAAGGAGGCAAGGGGAAGACGTATGACAATTGTGGAAAGTAAATGGAAAAAGGTGAACACAATGGCGGATAAAAATACTTAACCTAAGGATTGCATACATCGATGAACGATGACATTATAGTCGTCGTCCTAATAAGGTGATGAAACCTGGTTGATCTGTACTTGGCACAATACGACACAAGGACAGTGCCGCTATGTCGCATCAATGCTGGTGGCAGTTAATATTATAGACTTAGTTACTAGAGGAACAATGCAAGGGGCGACTGAGCACGGGTTACATATATCTATACTCGTCATGGAAAATGATATACGAGGTCTAGGGACAAGCGTGGGTGTTTTAACTTCTAAGATATATAACATCTACTTCTCGGATGTAAGAACATACATAGATATAATTATGGCTGTCTGATGTGTTGGCATTGGCTCAACGTCGGGACAGGGCATGGGTGTTTTTAATATGAATGTATATTCCTGTTCATCATCTTTGTAGCAAGGACAGTGCCGCTATGTCGTATCAATGCTGGTGGCAGTTAATATTATAGACTTAGTTACTAGAGGAACAATGCAAGGGGCGACTGAGCACGGGTTACATATATCTATACTCGTCATGGAAAATGATATACGAGGTCTAGGGACAAGCGTGGGTGTTTTAACTTCTAAGATATATAACATCTACTTCTCGGATGTAAGAACATACATAGATATAATTATGGCTGTCTGATGTGTTGGCATTGGCTCAATGTCGGGACAGGGCATGGGTGTTTTTAATATGAATGTATGTTCCTGTTCATCATCTTTGTAGTTAGGAGTGTAGGACACGAGGGGGTTAGTGTACGCGAGGTGTGGAAAATGGTCAGTTTAGAAAAGGTAATGGGTGCAGCCTGGAGCTGCTTAGCCCTGCGGGCTTGGGCCTGTCTGAAATGGCTGGCTCGGTCAGCTGGTCCTTTCGTTCTGTGGACCTTTCCTTTGGTGTTCGTTCGTGGCTTCTGTGGTGGGCTTCTCGTTCTGGGGCATTTTACTTCCCTCTCCTTCATTATAGGCTCGTCCTCGAGCCTCAAGGGTGAAGTAAAAAGAAGCATAGTCAGAAAAGTGTAGGTTAACAAGAAAAGTAGTATGACTAAGGGAAAAAAATAATATATACAGTATATGGAAAACATGTAAATTAATAGAATCATGCCCAATCGCTTAGGAATTGAAAAAAATAAAAAAATAAAGTACAATAATATCCTCATCATGAATGAATGAATGAATGAAAAAATTATACATTTTAATGGGAAGTGAAGCTAGGAATCTAGGTCAAGAGTGGAAGGGAGGCTGGACTGTGGACGAGCCGGCATGACCCACCTCCTCTACCAATCCTGATTTTAAGTGAATATTGGGGTGGATCTACCGTTAGTTCTTGTCGTTAGGAATGTGGGTCTGGGGGCGAGCTGGCCTGGGGCCAGTTTTGGAGGGGGGGTCTAAGTGGTTTCGGTCAGGGGTAGTGATAGGGGGGTTTTAAAGATGAAATGGGCAGGTCGAGTCGGGGTTGTTGTTGCGGAAGAGGTTGGTGCTGGGGAGGGGTTGAATTGTGTAGAGAGTTGTGGTCGTGAGTGGGGTTTGGGGAAGGGTGAGTAAGGCTGAAGATTGAGAGTTTACTATGATCGGGTGGTTTGGAGGTTTGGGGTGTGGGGATTTGATAGGGAGATGGTGGGGGGGGGTCTGGGCAGGCAGGGTTGTGGTTTGAGAGGGGTTGAATTTGGACTGATTTTATTTTCGGGAGAGACATGGATGGGATTTCGAGGAGTGGTTGAAGTTGAGAGGTTGATTATGTTGTTTGGGGCGAGAGAGAGAGTATTTTGGGGTTTAGCCAAGGTGGAAAAAGTTTTGTGGTTGGATTGGGATGAGAGTGGTATTTTGTCTAGCGGGATCTTTGGGGGTGGAATTTGGGGGGGGTGGGGTAACGGTGAAGAGGGGGAGGTTGAAAGTTTAGTTGGGCTCATGATGGTGGGGGACCGACTGGTGAGCAGGTGTTCGGTACGCATGAGGGGGGGGAAATCACTTTGGTGGGGGTCACGCGTGAGGGGGGGATTAACGGCGCGTGTGGGAGGATCAGAGTGGGGGGGTGTGTCGGTGGCAGTGACGGTTTGCTTAGAGGTTATCTGGGGTTGGTTGGTTTGTCTGTCATGAGGGGGTGAGTCAAGTGTGGGGTTTTGAAGTTTATTAGGGGTGTGAATTGTGGGGGGGGTGGAAGGGAGCTACTGACGGAAAACTGTCACAAGGGAAATTTTGTTGGTGGGGGAATAGCTGAGCATTTCTGGGGGAAGGGGGGGAACATAGTTGGGTCCCTAGGTCGTCACGCGTGAGGGGAGGATTAACGGTGCGTGTGGGAGGGTCAGGGTGGTGAGAGGTGAGCGAGTTAGGAAACGGGATTTGTTGGGGGGACTGCGGCGGGTTGGTGGGGGAAGAGTTAGGTGTAGAACAGGGGTTATTGGTAGAGGACTGATGTATTGATTTGGGGTTGTTAACAGGACGAATTTGGGGAATTTTCTTGGTGTCAGTCTCGGTCTGGTTAAAGGTTATGTGGGACTGGGGAGGATTAGTGGGGGCAGAGTTAGGCATAGGACATGGGTTATTGAGGGAGGAGTGATGTACTGATTTGGGGTTGTTAACAGGACGAGTTTGGGGAATTTTCTTGGTGGCAGTCTCGGTCTGGTTAGAGGTTATCTGGGACTGGTGAGTTTGTTTGACATGAGAGGGCGAGTCAAGTGTGGGGTTTCGAAGTTTTCTAGGGGTGTGAATTGTGTGGGGGTGGAAGGGAGCTACTGACTGAAAACTGTCACAAGCTACCGACGGAAAACTGTCACAAGGGAAATTTTGTTGGTGGGGGGATAGCTGAACATTTCTGGGGTAATGGGGAAAATATGTTGTGGTAGGCCTACATAGGTAGGCATAGCTAGAATACGGGGCTTGTTGGGGGGGCTGCGGAGGGTTGGTGGGGGAAGAGTTAGGTGTAGAACAGGGGTTATTGGTAGAGGACTGATGTATTGATTTGGGGTTGTTAACAGGACGAATTTTGGGAATCTTTTTGGTGGCAGTCACGGTCTGGTTAGCGGTTATCTGGGGTTGGTGGGTTTGTTTGACATGCATAGAAAAAGGATGGGGTTTATGGGGTAACACAATTGATGGAAGATGATCGTTGGTGGATGGTTGGGCAGGGGAAAATTTAGGGATGGTCAGAGAGGATAGAGGCAAAGAAGAGTGCACTGGGGTTGGACTTTCACCGGAAGTCATTTTGGAAGGGTGCACAGAGTCTTGGATAGGGGCTGAAGGGTTGGATAGGGGATTTATCGAACTGCGTCGGCATTCTTCTCTGATGGTGAGCATATGTTCTTCGAATAAGCCATACGGGTCGAGATGGGCGGTGATGTGGGGTGGGAGGATGTTTAACAATGCGGTGAATAAGAGTTCATTTTGTTGGTCGTAATATTCATAGCTATACGTGGTCCTCACGTATCTGTAGAGTTGTATGAGGGTCACATTTATATCCCCTTCATACTTGATCTCGTCGACTTTTATTATTTTGGGGGCGACGGGGGAACCCAAAAGTGGATCTAAGGTCCGGATCACGAAGGATCGAAACTGGTTCCAGGTAAACTCTGGCGTATTCTGTGTCACAGTTTGGCGAATAAATTCTTTAAAGGTAGGCTTATCAACAAGTTGGGAAACGGCTTCTCCCAACTGTATAATATGCAAAATTGCCATGGCGATTTTTTCGCGGTCATTATGAAGTACCACATCGTACACTGGTTTTATTATGTCTAAGTAACTGGTGATATCATACGTGTTTACATCATACTTGGGAATGTGTGCGAGTGGCTGAAGATTTCGCGATGTTGCCATGCTTTTACTGTTCCAAACTTGCAGTGTAATGCAACCTTTTATCCGAATCAAGAACCACCGCTGCCGCCAATGTTATGCCCTGTTTTTCTACAGGTTTAACTTGGGTAATGTGAGTTCTAATTGACTGGGTATATAAGGCTGCATGCACAATACAAGATATGAGGAATAGAGAACACAAAGAAACACATGGTAGCAAGTTACACGATCACGTTTATTGATATACCACTGCAGAATACTTGTGTAAGACAATATAATAGAATCGAACAACACTAGCATAAGTGGATCTGGATGGAGCCTAGTCTCCCACTTCCAACGTTCAGGTATTAATCTTCTGATCACTGGCTTTGATTTAACAGGTTTATATACCGAAGACATTATATGGCATAATAGCTGTGGAAGAAAAGAAGAAAGCATATAGAGAGTGGTTGGGTAGTAGAGGGAATGAAGATTCCGAGAGACAGAAACGAGCGAGGTACGTGGAGAGTAAGAGGGTGGTGAAGAGAGTAGTGAAGGAAAGTAAGAGAAGAGTTGATGAGGAATTTGGAAGGAATCTGAGTGTAAAATGGAGGGAGAGTAAGAAACTGTTCTGGAAAGAAGTCAAGAAAGTTAGGGAAGGTAGCAAGGGAAACAGTAAGGGTGTGAAAGATAAGAATGGGAGAATGCTAGCCGAGAAGCAAGAGAGAGTCGAAAGATGGAGGGAGTACTTCAGTGAGTTGCTAAATGAAAGGAATGAAGAGCCAGCAAACATAGCTGGATATGGTATGGGAGGGAGAAGAAGAGAAGTAGTGGAGGAGGAGGTGGGGATCAGGAGGTCAGAAGTGTGGGAAGCCATGAAAAGAGTGAAGTTGGGGAAAGCACCAGGAACAGATGGAGTGTGTGGGGAAATGTTGAGGTATGGTGGTGAGATAGTGATAGAATGGGTATGGAAAATGTGCAAACTAGCATGGGAGAAGGGGAGTGCACCCGATGACTGGAAGACTGGCATAATAGTCCCCCTATATAAGAGCAAAGGGGAAAGAGGAGTGTGTGGTAACCACCGAGGAATATGTCTTCTAAGCGTAGTAGGGAAGGTATACAGTAGGGTAGTGATTGAGAGAGTGAGAGTGAGAACGGAGAAATGGATAGGCGACGAGCAGGGAGGTTTTAGGAAGGGAAGAGGATGTGTAGATCAGATTTTTACGCTGAATTGTGTTGTGGAGAAGTATCTGGAGAAGAAACAAAAGGTGTATGTTGCCTTTATGGACTTGGAGAAGGCCTATGACAGAGTGGATAGAGAAGGTTTGTGGAAAGTACTTAGAATATACGGAGTAGAGGGCAAGTTGCTGAAAGCAGTGAAGAGCATGTATGAGGGTGCAAAGGCGGCAGTACATGTGGAGAGTGAGCAGAGCGAGTTCTTTGACCTGAATGTTGGTTTGAAACAGGGGTGTGTGATGTCCCCGTGGTTGTTTGCTGTATATATGGATGGAGTTATGAAAGAAATACTATCAAGAGCAGTGGATGTTGGTGTATCGCTGAAAAGGGAGGGAATTGAGTGGAAGCTACCTATACTGCTGTTTGCGGATGATACAGTTCTGATGAGTGATAATGAATGGGAGTTGCAGGGTCTGGTAAATGAGTTTAGAACAGTGTGCGAAAAATGGAATTTGAAGGTAAATACGGGGAAGAGCAAGGTTATGGTCTTCGAAAGGGGTGAAGTCACAGAGTGTGAGGTGAAGCTGAACGGTCAGGCTATGGAGATCGTCAACTCTTTTAAGTATCTGGGCAGTGTGTTGAGTAAAGATGGGACTATGGATGAAGAGGTGCGGGAGAGGGTACAACAGGGGAAGAGGGTTGTAGGAACGCTAAAAGCAGTAACAAGAAATAGGGTGGTCAGTATGGAAGTGAAGAAGTCCTTGCATGACAGTGTGGTAATCCCGACACTGACTTACGGAAGCGAAGCATGGACGTTGGTTGAGAGACTCAGACCAAGAGTGAGAGCAGTGGAAATGAATTACTTAAGGAGTGCGTGCGGAGTTACATGGAGGGATAGACAGACTAATGAGGAAGTAAGAAGGAGGTGTGGTGTGGAGGTAGATGTGCTGGAAAGTGTGAAAAGGAACAACTTGAGATGGTTCAGCCATATGGAACGTATGGAAAGCGAGAGAATGACTAAGAGGGTGTACGAGAGCGAGGTGGAGGGACAGAGGGGGAGAGGTAGACCGAATATGAGGTGGAAGGATGGAGTGAGGAACTACATGAACGAAGGCGGTGCTGGTTGGGGGGAGGGGCGTCGACTGACTGGGGACAGAGGTGCATGGGGGCGGTTCGTTCGTGGCCACCCCTTCGGGGATCACGGCGTCAGGCAATAGATAGATAGATAGATATACCGAAGACCATCAATGTTACTTATAGAATCATACTCACTGTTAGATTTCTTACTGGTAGCTCTGGTGCACAAGTAGTAGTTCACAGACTAGATTAGACACGCGTATTTTAGAGCACGGGAATTCTAGTAACCTCAGGGGGTACTGATCTAAGTTTTCTATTCTTGTCTCAGAAATACATAGAACGCAAATCAGTGGGAGAACCTTCAGATATTACTAGGGTTTCCTTCTAGGTAATAATATCTGGGCATATGGTTGATTACGAGAGTTAGTATCGCCTGTTAAATAATGAACACTGATACGCTTAGCACTTCCTAATTGAATGGTTATATGAATTATACTGGGGCAAAGAGATAGCCACTTCGTAGAAATATTAATTAGTGAATCTCTAAACAGCACAGTAATATGTAGTACTGCAAAAGGGAATCTTAGGTAGCATCTGATGGGTCTGGTCCTGGTTATCTTGCGTCCATGATGTTGGGGGGCTAACGACTGGTTCCGCGGCCGTCCAGGGGGCCCATATGTGTGAAGTTCTTAAATACATGGGCAGGTGCTTCTATCCAAATCTGCCACGGAGTCTGCCGGCTCTGGGATCTCACTCCGGAACAACACAAGGGCAGAGCTAGAAGTTAACTGCAGGGTAGTGACCCCTGGTTGGTGTCTAGCTTTCAACTGATTTGACGGGGGGCGGGAGTTAGATTTATAGGCTCGGTTCTGGACCCTGTAGACAGTAGGGATTTCGAGTCTTATGGACTTAATTGAGCTCTCAATAGATATGGGAACTAGGTAAGATGGTATTTACTGTTGTGGCACATGGCTATAGGAAAGCCTTTATATTTTCATATAACTGAGCCTTAGTAAGAGGTACTATTTTGGCTATACTGGAAGTATTTAGGGGAGAGAGACTGGATCTACTTTGCGAGGAGGATGGGGACAGCTGTGATAGGAGCGTCTCTCTAGATTGTTCAATCTTCATTCTATGGTATAGCTGAGGTGCTAATTTAGTGATCAGAGCATGCAAGAAAGGTAAATGGTTTATTGTGAGTTAATAGAGGTTAGTAAAGGTGTTAGTCATGCATGGTTAGTTCATTGATAGGAAGAATTCCTGTGCTACCTGGTGTCTAGCTTTCAACTGATTTGACGGGGGGCGGGAGTTAGATTTATAGGCTCGGTTCTGGACCCTGTAGACAGTAGGGATCTCGAGTCTTATGGACTTAATTGAGCTCTCAATAGATATGGGAACTAGGTAAGATGGTATTTACTGTTGTGGCACATGGCTATAGGAAAGCCTTTATATTTTCATATAACTGAGCCTTAGTAAGAGGTACTATTTTGGCTATACTGGAAGTATTTAGGGGAGAGAGACTGGATCTACTTTGCGAGGAGGATGGGGACAGCTGTGATAGGAGCGTCTCTCTAGATTGTTCAATCTTCATTCTATGGTATAGCTGAGGTGCTAATTTAGTGATCAGAGCATGCAAGAAAGGTAAATGGTTTATTGTGAGTTAATAGAGGTTAGTAAAGGTGTTAGTCATGCATGGTTAGTTCATTGATAGGAAGAATTCCTGTGCTACCTGACAATGACTCGAAAGTCAAAACAGGGGCCAGGTATACCTCCGCGGGGGTGGGGGTCTCCCTCCTCGGGTGGGCAAAAAGGGGGAGCTGGGCGCCCTCTCTCTGTGATAGTCGTCCGGCGGATGTGGCTAGGGGCTTGCCATATCACCAGTGTTTGTAATAACCCTCTGTGTACGAGACAGATGTGGGTGTCCTTAATACCAAAACCGAAGGTGCCTTAGCTAGCTGGTTTTACTCGGCTGGTTGTTAATTGTAGGGTTTGCTGGATGTGGTGGAGACTGGGTTGCTAACTCTGCCACATTTATCTGGAAGTATGGCAATAGAAGTTAGTTACTGGCGGGGCGGCTAGCCTCGCACCGACGACCATTGGGTGCAGGGTTGTGAATGTGTTGTAAGAGACTAGATGGCATGCAAGGGGCTAGTAAAGTTCTAATGTTGTTCTGGCCTACTAAGTGAAGGTAGGCTGGATAGGAGTATATATATAAAAGGTTGGAGAGCGTTAGCAACGGACAATTCAAGGATCTTCAAGAGGTATGAGAGAGAGGCTAGGTCGGACAAGAGTCGAGAAGCGCGGATGTCTTAATGAGAGGGGGGGAGAGTTCAAGGGCTACAGGGAAATTTTGCCCCTAAGGTCCCTGGGCGTGGGGGTGGCATTAGGCTACAATTGATATGGAAGTTTGAAAAGGCAGTAGAATACGTTAGCCAAATGCTACCGGGGAATGCAACTATGGGGTGGTATATGAGTCTGGAAAAGATAGAGTTATGTGATCAGTCCGAGGGTTATGGATATTATTAGTTGGCCCTGGGAACTGCGTTTTCTATTAAATATAAATATACCAACAACAGCGGCAGTTCGTAGGGGTACTTAGTTATTGTTTCGGGGTACTTATGACAGATACTGGTAACCAGGTTATCTTATACAATCTCTGGTTGGGGTAAGAGGTGTAAGACACGAAGTAAATTGGCGTAGTGTGGACTGTGGATACGAAGGAGGCAAGGGGAAGACGTATGACAATTGTGGAAAGTAAATGGAAAAAGGTGAACACAATGGCGGATAAAAATACTTAACCTAAGGATTGCATACATCGATGAACGATGACATTATAGTCGTCGTCCTAATAAGGTGATGAAACCTGGTTGATCTGTACTTGGCACAATACGACACAAGGACAGTGCCGCTATGTCGCATCAATGCTGGTGGCAGTTAATATTATAGACTTAGTTACTAGAGGAACAATGCAAGGGGCGACTGAGCACGGGTTACATATATCTATACTCGTCATGGAAAATGATATACGAGGTCTAGGGACAAGCGTGGGTGTTTTAACTTCTAAGATATATAACATCTACTTCTCGGATGTAAGAACATACATAGATATAATTATGGCTGTCTGATGTGTTGGCATTGGCTCAACGTCGGGACAGGGCATGGGTGTTTTTAATATGAATGTATATTCCTGTTCATCATCTTTGTAGCAAGGACAGTGCCGCTATGTCGTATCAATGCTGGTGGCAGTTAATATTATAGACTTAGTTACTAGAGGAACAATGCAAGGGGCGACTGAGCACGGGTTACATATATCTATACTCGTCATGGAAAATGATATACGAGGTCTAGGGACAAGCGTGGGTGTTTTAACTTCTAAGATATATAACATCTACTTCTCGGATGTAAGAACATACATAGATATAATTATGGCTGTCTGATGTGTTGGCATTGGCTCAACGTCGGGACAGGGCATGGGTGTTTTTAATATGAATGTATGTTCCTGTTCATCATCTTTGTAGTTAGGAGTGTAGGACACGAGGGGGTTAGTGTACGTGAGGTGTGGAAAATGGTCAGTTTAGAAAAGGTAATGGGTGCAGCCTGGAGCTGCTTAGCCCTGCGGGCTAGGGCCTGTCTGAAATGGCTGGCTCGGTCAGCTGGTCCTTTCGTTCTGTGGACCTTTCCTTTGGTGTTTCTGTGTGGTGTTCGTTCGTGGCTTCTGTGGTGGGCTTCTCGTTCTGGGGCATTTTAGAAGCGATATTTCAGACGATGAAGGTGACGCAGACGACATTCCGATCCCTGGGCTGCGTTCGTTCGATTGGTCTGACGGGGTCAATTTTGTACCTGACGTGCCCCAGTTCAATCCTGGGACGTCAGGAACAACTGACGACTGGCCCTGTGACGATCAAGCGAACGAAAGCGACTTCTTCCTCGCTTTTTTCGATATGGAGGTAATGACGTACATCGTTGCCCAAACAAACGCCTACTACAGGTGGGTGTTTGACAGATTGGACGTCCTTTCTCCAAAAGCGAGAATACGAGGCTGGGTGGATACGACTGTGGAAGAATTTATGACGTTCTTTGCCTTGTTGGTCCTCATGCCTCTGATCAAGAAGCATGTGTTGCAACACTATTGGAAGCACGACCCTCTCATCGCCACCCCAACTTTCAATAAGTTCATGACTCGTGACAGATTTTTGTTTCTGCTAAGATTTATGCACTTTGCAGACAACGAAAACCCTAACAGGATTGACAGGATATGGAAAGTTCGGGATGTGTTCACCATGTTGTTGGAGAGGTATAGGAAATACTTTTACCCCTTCCTCAATTTGGTGATTGATGAGTCGCTCGTGCTCTTCAAAGGACGTCTTGTTTTCAAGCAGTATATCCCCTTGAAAAGGCATAGGTTCGGAATCAAGCTCTTCGTTTTGTGTGACTGCGAAACTGGAATAGTGCTTGACATGATCGTATACACAGGCACTGACATTGACATACCGAAAGCCGCTGCCAATGACCCCATGGGCATGTCAGGTGCCATCGTCAGGAAAATGTTGGCACCTTACCTGGGCAAAGGCCACATCATCTACACTGACAACTGGTATACTTCTCCTGCTCTCTGCCAGTTTCTTCATGACAACCAAACGGGGTCATGTGGGACTGTCAGAAAGACAAGAAAGTTTATGCCAAAGTTCACAGGTAATGTCATTCCTCTCACAGATGCCTCCTCCAGTGACACACCTTCAGAAGACGACCTGGCCCAGGAACACCGCGAGAGGCATGTGCGAAGAAGGCGACGAAAGGGGCAGAAATTCAAGCAGCTCGAGAAGTGTGGGAAAGTGATAGCCCTGAAGTGGAAGGATAAGCGAGACGTCCACCTGCTTTCCACCGTCCACACAGGTGCCCAGATGGATTCTGGCAAAATCCACTACCGAACCAGGAAGACCATCTACAAGCCCGACATGGTAGTGGACTACACTAAGAACATGCGCCTGGTGGACAAGTCTGACTGTCAGCTGTCAGGCGTTGAGTGTCTGAGGAAGACTGAAGTGGTATCACAAGCTCTTCCTCCACCTAGTTGATATCACGATGCTCAACGCCTACAACTTGTGGTTGGTGAAGAAGGATATGTCCCCAAACCAGAAGCTGAAATTCCGGGAGTTCGTGTACAACGTCTCATACCAACTCCTGGAGAAGTATGGCACCACCACTCACAGACGTACAGCATGGCGTGGGGATCACGTTCCTGACCGCATCCAGCTGGGTGTCGAAAGACACTACCCCATCAACACCGAGATGCTTGGCACTCGTCGCAGGCAGGCGCAGTGCACCGTCTGCAGCTCCAGTGTCAGGAAACCCCATGTCACCAAAAGAGTCACCTCAATGTGCGCCGAGTGCAAAGTTCCACTCTGCCTGGGTGACTGCTTCAGGGACTACCACACCTTCAAGAATTATTGAGTGTCGCCCCCTGCCCTGCCCTGCCCTGGACTCGCCCCCTGCCCTGCCCTGCCCTGGACTCGCGCCCTACCTTACCTGACCTGACCTAATTGATCACGCTACCTCATAATGTAACATATATATTATATAATGTATAAGTTCCAAAGATGTCCCTGTGATATAGCTTTTACATTATATAATTGTATGTTTCATTATTTAGTTTATAAGTTTCAAAGATTTACATGTAATATGCCTTCTTTTTTTAGTATATCAATATATATGTTTGTTATTAGCCTAAGTAATGTGTATATAATTATTTTCTTACCTCAAATGAATTGTACAAAAATAAATATGTTTCAATAAATCCTGTCAAACCTACTAAGATAATAAAATAAAAAAATAAAACAAATAAAATAAACAAGGTCATGTCATTGTATTCTTACAATATGATATATTCTATGAATATTTCATATTGTTTGAATACAATGGCATGATCTTGTAAATTTTTTTTTTTATCAAAAATGTTCTAGACAGTATAAAACCTTCCCCATAACCCCCTCCTGGATTCGATCCCACTACCCTACCACACTTTGAGTTTTCCAGTCCACAACCTTACCAACCATGCCACAGGAGCTCATACCAAATATCACTCAAAACTTCGTGTCTACAATCGAAATGACAATATACAAACAAAAATTAATTATCCCACCAATTTACGTTTGTAAATTGATGGGATTATCAATTATATCATGTCAAGGTTTATAAAAGTTTGTCTCTGTCAAGAATTAGTAATTATATAACTTTATTCTGTCAAAAATTGCCCAAACACTCAGCAAAATTGCCCCTCTCAGTGCGACTCCACTCATTTTCACACGGTCACGAGGTGACCCTTGCCGCTCCTTGATGCTCCAGCTACAGCAGCTCTGTCTGGGAACAAAATTGGTATAAATACAATAATGGATAAAATACTCTTCACAAATACATTTGTATTGTATAATATTGTAAATAAAAATGAATAATAACTGTGTGGGTGTCGATAATTGCTCAACCAGCTTTCTTATGTCTCGCCTACGCGCGTATATTGGATTATACATAGTCATGACTGTCATACAAATACTTGCAGTAGGTCTCGAATATACATTTATATTGCATATTACTTGGAAATAAATAAGTATAAGTTTCTCTGGTGGCAATCTACCCTTTCGCAAGTGTAAGGAGACACCAGTCTATATTTAGCCCTCTATCACAAAAGGCAATCTACCTGTGTTTACTGACCACCCTCGTTGCTGGTCTATAATATAGTACTTTATTTACAGTCAATGGCCTACATGTTTCTGTGGTACTTCACATGTGTCTAAAATGCAATGTCTGCTTGCATAAAAATGCAATTCTGAAGTCCATTTATACGTACGACATACGCATGTCTCAGTTTCTCTCTCTCTCTCTCCATTCCTGACTCATGTTATTGTAGACCTGTTGGTGGCAACGAACACCAGACATCTGGTAGACATAAGGTTCAAAATACCAAGACATCCATACGCCTCGGGCGCCTCCACAATTATCACAAAGCTGGCTATCTATCTAGAGATCTGCCTGCCTTCCTTCTCTCCACGACTCACTCACTCACTCACTCCCTCCCTGCATGCCTCCCTCCCACCCACCCACCCTTTCAGGCTTCCGTCTGCTAGAAACACATTCACAATTTGCGTAAATATCGCATCAATTGGTCTATATGCGGTATATTCCTTGTTATATGGGACGCCTACATACGTACACGTCTTTATTATAGCATGACAGTGCTCTAAATACAAGATATACATGATATTTATGGCGTAACACACCCTCTCCCCCTTTCATTCCCAGCACAACTCACTCACACCTTGGTTCACGCATAGAAACTCATTGGTAATGTGCGTAAATATCGCATGAATTGGTCTATATGCGGTATATATTTTGATATATGGCACGTATACATACGCACAAGTCTGTATTATAGCATGACAGTGCTCTACGTACAAGATATAAGTGATATGTATGGCGTAAACCACACTCTCAACTCATAAATTGCCGCCAAACCTCCAACACATCTTCATTCCCGCCTAAAAAAATTCTTATAATTCCCTTATATATTGCAATTTTTGGTCACTATGAGGCATATTCATTGTTATATGGGTGGCCTACACATGTATACATACTCTACATAGCCTAAAAGGGCTCAAAAAAGGAGATATACGTGATAATACGCGGTAACCCACCCCCTCCTTCTATCCCCTGGGCGCGTGAAAATTCGGCAGGGAAATCTCGCCGCTCGATGACAATCTAGCCGCGCGGTGCCATTCGCTCCACATTTTTCAACTACGGACCGTTCCCCCATCCCCCCCAGAAATTTTTTGGGGGGTCAAATATATATGGGCTGATGCACGCAAACATTCCCTACACGATGATGTACTTTTTATCGAAATTGGCAATGGGTCCCAAAATCATCATAGGTGCGCACAGTCTTACCCTGTAGAAAACCCCCTGTGCACCGCGGAGAGGTTAAGGTTACCCTTTGGGCATATCTGGGCGCCCCTAATATGTGTCTAAAAACCCTATTCTCTATATTTTGTAATTTATTTATTTCTGTTTTTGAAAAACCTATAACATTCGAGCCATACAGGACTGCTGGTATCAATACTTTTCCAATAAGTAGGCTATCTTATTACAACTTTGTGATATTACCGGGTATGTAAGGTTAGCCATTCTATTTGCTTTATCCAAAGCTTCTATTTTCTGGGTTTTAAATTTTTTTCATTATCATTAATTTTTATTCCTAGATATTTAATTTGTTTTACCACTTCTATTTCTCGTATGTTGTTTGGTTTGTTTTTCATATTAAATATTAGGATTTTACTTTTGTCTTTATTTATACTTAAGCCACACTCTCCCCCTATCTCTATTAATGTATCTATAACTCTTTCTGCTTCCTGGATTGTATGAGCTAAGAGTAGTCCGTCATCGGCATAAAATAATGAATTTATTTTGAAACACTCATCTACAAACCCTCTTTTATTTTCTAACTGCTTAATTATCTCATAAGTTATTAATTTAAATAATGTTGTGGACCCCGTACAGCCTTGTCTGATGCCGCTTGTTACCTTAATCTCCGTCTCATTTACTTGCCCCTTATTTATAATTGTAGGTAATTTTAATTATATATTTTTTATATATGTTACTTACTATGTCTATAACATTTGAATTTATATTGTAATCTTTTAATACTTTTATCAGTTTCTCCCTTCTGATTGAGTCATAGGCCTTTTTAAAGTCTATTGAGATTACTATGAGTGACTTCTTTTGTTTAAATATTTTATCTATACAGTATTTCAATATAAAAAGATTATTTTCGATTCTACGTACCTTATTTGTAAACCCACCCTGTGTCTCCCTTACCTCTCCATTCTCCCTAATGTGTTCTTCTATTTTATTTTTAATTGCTGTCGTCATGAAAAGTTTATAATTATGATATGTCTGTTAGAGCGATTGGCCTCAATTCATTTACCTTTGGTTTATTTACTTTTGGTAACATAACAGTTTTTGACTTCTTCCACTCTTCTGGAATTAAATTTGTGTCCATAATATTATTAAAGCACATTGCAAGTTTTTCTAAGCACTTATCACTTTGTGACAATGCTTTATAAAACTCAAGTTTCATTGCATCAGGGCCTGCTGCTTTTCTATTCTTTAATTTCTTTATATTTTCTTTTAATTCTCCCACTGTAATGTTTGGTTTCTCCATGTAGTTTATGTTTGTATTAACTCTTAAAGCCATTTCCATGTGTTCCCGTAACTCCTCTGTAACTGTGACTGATTGTATGTTATAATTGTGTTCATCATTTACATTCATCCCTATTTTAAATAATTTACCTTCTTGCCTGTCCTCCATTTCTTTCTCTTTTAATTCTCTATATTTATATCCTCATTCCAAACTTCCTCGATGTTATTGTCATGCATTTTATATATACCACTCCAAAACATATGTAATTCCTCTACAGCCCTTTTATCTGACAATACTTCTCCTCCATCGTTATAAAGTTTTAATTATTTTATTTCGTTTTGACTTTTGTTTCTTAGTTTATTTATATATTTCCACATCTTTTTTTACTCGAATCTCCTCCCACTATTATCTCTCTAGTCTTTTTCCTCTCATGTATATAAATGGCTTCCCTGATCTCTTTCTGTACTTTACTTTTTTGTTCCAAGAAAAGTATGTTACTTCTCGCTTCTTCCTCCCTATTTTTGGCATTTCTTCTTAATCTATTATAATATCTCCTCTTTTTTATACCTTTTATAATACTGTCATTCATCCATGGTGCCTCTTGTTTTATTTTGTCTCTTCCTAATCTCCTCCTATAGGTAGTTTTAAGTATATCATCAGCTGTCTCCTTCATTACTCTATTGAAGACTCTTATATCGTTACTCTCTTCTCTCGTTATTCTATTTTCTAGTTCCCTAATAAATTTGACTATGGTCTCCTCGTTTGTTTTATAGTATTCTTTTGTTTCCCATTTCTTCCCTTTAAAGGATTTACTATTTGAATTATTCCACTCAAAATATACCTCAATAAGGTTATGGTCTGACAGATCATAAACGTCTTGCTTTTCATCTATTTTCATACTTTTAAAATCTTCATACATTTTATCTGAAATTAAAACATAATCTATTACGCTAGATTGCTCGTTTCTTCGCCATGTTATCTCCCCATTACACTCCTGGTCATCATTTAACATATTTAATTTAAATTTATCCATCAAATCTATTATAATGTGTCCATTATAATTTAGTTTTTGTTTACCTTTGAACCCTACATGGGCGTTCATGTCACCTAATATTATAACTCTTTCATCTTCCATTTGGTCTAAATGTCTCTCTATCTCCTTCTTCATTTCATCATTCCTTACCTTATCATTTACAGAAAAGTATAACAAGAACAAGTGTACAAATTTCCCATGTAGTCCTATAGATCCTTTTACATAAAGTAAATCTTTATTTTTACACTCTACCTTGCTTAAACTTACTTTATCTGTTGTTTCAAAGAGTAACATTAAACCACCACCCTTCCTATCATTAATATTCCTCATACTTTCAATTACTTCAAATCCATCCACCAAAATGTTTCGTAATTTAAATTGTGTCTCAGTTAGACAAAGACAAATATTTTTATTATTATTATTATAGGTAACTAAACCCTTTATTCTTCATATTTTGCTTTAGTCAATCCTTGTACATTTATTAATTTAAATACTAAATACTCACTCCCCTTCGTCTTATTTCAGTCTTTGTTACCTTGCTCTTCCTCATCCTCCGATTCAAGGTCTGGCATAGGTTCCTCCTTCTCCTCCTCCTTCTTCTTAGGGACCTCCTGTCTTGGCCTAGGACTAGGGTTGCCGATATTGTATTCAAACCTGGGTCTGCCATCTTCTGTAAGTCTTATCACCTCGTTCCTTCGAATTATCCACCTTCCTCCCATCTGCCGTTTGGCTTTAAGTTCTACCACTAATTCCTTGTTTTTCAACCTTTCTTCCTTTGTTAGATCTGGTGATATTCCTATCTTCTTTGCTCCAAGTTCTTCCCTATTTCTAAGTCTTTTGGCATTACTGAGCATAGCCCACTTCATCCCCTCTTTCTCAAATGTTACTAGCACTGGCCTAACCCTACCGTCAAATTTCTTTCCTAACCTAATTACTTTCATAATTTTATATTCCTTCACTTCTAAATATTCCTTAAACAACACATCACAGCTCTCTTTGTCATCAGTTTCCCTCTCCTTCCCATCTGTTTTTTTCTGACTCAGGTATGTTATACACCACTAAATTATTTCTACGCCGCTCTCCCTCTTGTTTTTCTTCTATTTTCTTCATGACCTCGCTGGCCGGCCTCCTGCCTGCGCGACTTGAAAAATTTTAAGAAATGTTTGGTGTTGTTTCTGACATTGTCTGCGAGATAAGAAGCTATGTGTTTGCGTTCCGCTTTTTTTATGTTTTTGGCAAATGTTTTTTGGTGTGATGTATACGCGGTCCAGTTTTCAGGTGTGTTGTGTGTCTGCGCACGTTTATAAAGTCTTTGTTTTTTGCGATGTTGTCTACGTAGATCCCTGGTGAACCATGGAAGAGTATAATTATCTACTTGATGGTGTTTTTTGTGGTATGTATTTGTGCATGGCCATATGGATGGTGTGTTGCAAGTTGTTCCAGTTTGTTAACCTCTTAAGTGCGCATGGGGGTAATTAGACACCTCTGCCTGTGCGCATGTATTTGAGCTGTTTCCATCACTAAAATATTCATTTTACCATAAATAGCATTAATACTTATCCATATGCGCCTATTATAGGTTGATTATAAAGGTATTAACCTGTTACAACAATAAAACGAGTGAAAACAGCGTTTGGATGGTCAAAATCGGCGATACAGGCCGCGAGTTACATAATGTATGGGTGAGGCAACCTGCTTTCCTGCCAATTTCCCCCAAGGCCACTGAGACACTGTCGATCGATACTCTCTCTCTCTCTCTTGCACTCGCTTGCTAACAGTGATGACAATGCCACGAAAATATACCTCAGAATAAGGGAATAACAGGGAAAATAGGTGATAACTGAAGGAGGGGAGGAAAGTGGGGAAGGAGGGGAGGTAGAGGACTGATATTTTGCATGGCCCAAGGGCATTTTTTTTTTTTTTTTTTTTCGATGTTTAAAATTGATTATTTTTTCTCTGACTCTTAACCTCTGAAGTGCTCATGGGGGTAATTAGACACCTCTCCCTGTGAGCATGTATTTGATGTGTTTCCGTCACTAAAATATTCATTGTACCATTAATAGCATTAATACTTATCCATATAGGCCTATTATGGGTTGATTATAAAGGTATTAACCTGAAACAACAATAAAACGAGTGAAAACAGCGTTTGGATGGTCAAAATCGGAGATATAGCCCGCGAGTTGTATAATGTATGGGGGAGGCAAGCTGCTTTTCCGCCAATTTCCCCCAAGGCCACTGAGACACAGTCGATCGATATTCTCTCTCTCTCTCTTGCATTCGCTTGCTATCAGTGATGATCACACCCTGCAACCGGATTTCTAATGTTAGCACGAAAATATACCTCAGAATAAGGGAATAACAGGGAAAATAGGTGATAACTGAAGGAGAGGAGGAAAGTGGGGAAGGAGGGGAGGTAGAGGACTGAGATTTTGCATGGCCCAGGGGCCATTTTTTTTTTTTTTTTTTTTTTTTTTTTCGATGTCAAAAGTTGATTTTTTTTTCTCCGACTCTTAAGAGTCTCCCCGCAGTCCGCCGGGGGAA
This sequence comes from Paralithodes platypus, assembly GCA_032716605.1. Classification (NCBI taxonomy): domain Eukaryota; kingdom Metazoa; phylum Arthropoda; class Malacostraca; order Decapoda; family Lithodidae; genus Paralithodes; species Paralithodes platypus. The sequence goes on along the minus strand of CM064499.1, from coordinate 2,359,684 downwards.
CTCTTAAGAGTCTCCCCGCAGTTCCCGGGTTAAGAGTCTTCCCGCAGTCCGCCGGGGGAACTCTTAAGAGTCTTCCTGCAGTTCCCGGGTTAAGAGGGGTCTTGTGTGTGGGTCTGTTATAAAAAAGTAATTTTTGAGTTTAGTCAAGTCTTGTTTGATCGCATCTAAGTCAGCTCTGGAGTAGATAAAGATAAGTCTTGGTCGCTGTTTTTGTCTAGTTGGTCGGAGATCAGCGTCAACAAGTACAATGACATGGTCGCTCAGTCCTGGAACAACTTGTGTGTTTGTTATGTGAAGAATGTTGTTAGTGAGAAATAGGTCTATCTTTTAATTTCAATGTGTAATACTTCTACACCTCATTAAAACCGTTGTAGCTTCATCATTTACAAAATGTTCAAACTCTCTGATTTCTGTTTTGTAGGATCTATACAATGCCAGTGACTCCCTTTGACTCAATTCAGCTCTCCATAATCGAGTGTCTTCACTTTTGGTTAGGTCTATTATTTGTTGTCTGCTCATGTTGGTTAATCTATATAAGTTCATATCCGACTCTCTGAGATATCCATTAACTATTGGCCGCAAATCACATACTGTTGGCTTTTTTCTTCTTCTCTAACATTATCGTCTTTGATTTCTTCCAATGTTCTGGCACTTCGTTGTTTTCTAAAATTTTGTTAAAGCATAAGCTAATGGTTTCTACAAACAATTCACTATTTGTAATTTCCTTGAAGAGTTCTCCTTTCATGTCATCAGGTCCAGTTGCTTTGTTGTTTTTTATTGCACTTAACCTAAGAAGTGCGCATGGCGGGTATGAGACACCACACTCCTGTGTTGACATATTTGAGCTGTTCCTATCACTAACATCGTTATTTTACCATAAATAGCATTAATACTTATCCATATGCACCTATTATAAGTTGATTATAAAGGTATTAACCTGTTACAACAATAACACAAGTGGAAACAGTGTTTGGATGGTCAAATCGGCGATACAGGCCGGGAGTTTACATAATGTATGGCTGAGGCAACCTCCCTGCCCTCCACCCCTCCCCTTGTCTGGAGAGACACTGTTCCGCAATAGTCTCTCTCTTGCTCTTTCCCACGCTTGGTAACAGTGATGACAACGCCCTGCTACCAACTCGCTAATGTTAGCACGAAAATTAACCACAGAATAAGGGAATAACAGGGAAAATAGGTGATAACTGAAGGAGGGGAGGAATGTGGGGAAGGAGGGGAGGTGGAGGAGTGATATTTGGCATGGCCCAGGGGCAAAAAAACAAAAAAAAACAAAAAAAAAATACATTTTTTTTGGGGTGTTTTAAATGGATTTTTTTTTTCTCCCTTACTCTTAAGAGTCTTCCCGCAGTCCGCCGGGGGAACTCTTAAGAGTCTCCCCGCAGTTCCCGGGTTAAGGCTTTGATTACCTCAACTTCTTTTTGTATATGAGGATGTTCCATATTCATTACTACATGTTGTGGGATTTGTATATAGCTAAATCGTAATGTTCCATTAGAAGTCTAGGGACATTTATCTGCTCGCCATCTATTTGCATTATCTGCAAATTCTCTGACAAAATTATTCTTTTCTTCCTGATTCCAAACTTCCTCAATATTTGTTGGCTGTTTCTGATAAATCTGTACCCAGAAGTCATTTAATTTTTGTTTTACTTCTTCAGGAATTTCTTCATCATTTTCATAAAGTGTAATGTACTTGTCACACGAATCAAGTCCTCTTAAATGGTTGACTTGCTTCCATAATTGTTTACTTGAATTTTTGTCCGCTTTAATCTTGTTAGTAACAATTAACTACCTCTGAAATACCCCAGGAACGAAATTCCCGGGAGCGAAACCCCCATCCCCAACGAGATCCTCAAGAACGAAGGGACCCGGCGCCCAGGGAAGGATAACTAATATTGAAATACCACAGGAACGAAAATCCTGAGAGCGAAACCCCCACCCCTAACGAGCCACAGGAACGAAAATCCTGAGAGCGAAACCCCCACCCCCAACGAGATCCCCGGTCCCATTTCCATCCCCGATTTGGTCTCTCTCTCTCTCCCAATTCATTCCACATATTATACGTCTCTCAATCACAGTCTTCTAATATACAAACCACAATACTTTACTCACTGACATTCTTAATGTACCACCTAAGTATGTATTTAATTATGTAACCACCATACAGGTTATAATTTATTAGTGGCCCCTCCATCATTGACGAACATGCCTATTACATAAGGCACCCTCTTCAAACACTCATCCGCCGTAGTTCGAATCTACCGCGCAGAGCATTTCAAATTTGAGGAGCCTTCATCATGAGCGCACGCGACCTCACTCATGGCTTCAGTCATTATGAATTGGGTTCTCACTACGAAAAAACTTCGTAAAAAATAAAAATAAAAAGAAAATAAGAATAACTATTCAATAAGCTTTCCATCATATCGTGGATGTACTTGTGTGGATCTTTGACCAGACGCTACTGCAGGCGTCATTCTTCCTTCTCTGCTCTGCGCTCAGCCTGCCCGGACGTGTCTCCCCACGCTCCGCGGGTTCCGCATTTGTTGCGTACCTACTGAGTTTTTTCTCATTTGTTTACTCCGGGATGTATCGAGTAAGGTTAGGATATGCGTAGCAGGAGTGTCCTGGGCTAGTTGCCCGCAGTGCAGTGTATTTTGGGTCGTGTGTTTGGGGCATCTATTTCGGATGTACCCTCGTGGTCCTGTTGTGGACATGTGAACTTTTTCACAGTTAGCTAGCTTTGTGATGCAGGCGGCTTTCACTACGCGTTATTGCTTCCTTTTATCTTTCTGATGAGGTAGCGTATTTTTGCTGACGTTCCCAGCGTATTTTTCTTCACTTAGTGAAGTTTTTTCTGGGTCCCGAGTCAGTTCTTCCCTTTGCCGGAAGTGTTTGCTACAATGGTGTGTTGGCGGTGGTTCCTGTTGTGATATAATTCAGTGCTTTTTGTTTATATTCCGACATGTTACTGTTATCCGTCTGCCTAGGCCTAGCCAGCCTCTCGTAGCTTTACCACATATACAAGTGTTATTGATTTATTTTCTAAATATGTACTACTGTGTCATGTGTGTCCTGGTTTAGTTGTGTATTGGCTAATTCCACGGACTATTTATGTGTCCTGGTTTAGTTGTGTATTGGCTAATTCCAAGGACTATGTTGGGCCCGGCGTTAGTTGTGTTTTGGCTACACCTCGGTCCGGTGTTGCGTTCAGATGGTATCTGGACGGGGTGGGTTTTTTCCGGCGGGTTTTTCTCGGTTTCACCATGATAAACCCGGCTGGTTGCCGAGTTTTGGCCACACATGGTTTAAAACAGGCTTGTTTTCCCGGCGAGTGGGTGTCTGTGGCTCCCCAGGACTGCGTCTCTGGGGTGCCTGTTTTAGGCTCCTTATGATTCCCGGCGGGATGGCTGTACCCATCTAACAGTGTTCATACGGAACGTGTT